>WNWK01018991.1:0-38757 GCA_009830355.1 Cherax destructor | reverse complement strand
CACCTACTCACCCAAACCTAAATGATCATACTATAAACTACTTTGAAAAATGCTCATTGTTACTTTCCTATACGATAATCTCAATTTTTAATAATATGTTACTATTATGTTACCCCCTACTCATATAAGTTAATGTCAAAAATGCTCAATGTTATTTTCCTTAGGATAATCTCAATTCCATATTATCATTCAAGAATCTTAACACCTGTAACAATCTAAGATCTAATATCATTTTATAATAATTTAAACAGTAAAATTTCATCATATTGTAATTTTGAAAATAATTTTTAACTTGAATAAACTCAATAAATTTCTCTAATATTAAGTACATAGTTTTTAAGGACTAGAATAAGCTGCCCCTAATGCCATGGCATGTCAGTGGCTCTCCTTGCACTCAATTTACATTGTAACTTCCGATACCCATGTAATCTGCAATGAAATAAAATTTGTTTGTTTGTTTGTTTGTTTGTTTGTGCAGTTAAGATTATAAGGTCAACACATAAGCAGATGGCGAGAGAATTATATAGAAATGTTTATTAGGACAGCATTATTTAAATGTAATACCATTACTATCCTAGGTTAAGTCAACATCACGTAGCCCAGTGGAAATATGTCGCTGACTTTTTTTGGGAGTTATCCTAGGTATTTTACACATATGTTACTATGTATGATAATTTGTGTAATTGTTTGTGTACCTGTACCTAAATAAACTTACTTAAGGATAATATGTGCCCTCTAGATCATTGTTTTGTACTGTAACTTTATTTAGGCATGGGTACACATAAGTACAATTATAAATTACTTAAGATAATCCAAAAGAGTCAAAGTGACTTATTTCCACTGGGGTCCTTGAACTGTTATGTACATAAAGCTTAAATAAAAACTTAGTTTTATTTGGATCATTAACCCAGGATGGTTAGTTTACCTGGAGATAGTTCCGGGGGTCAACGTCCCCGCGGTCCGGTCTGTGATCAGGCCTGTTTAAAAAAAAAAAAACACCACACTCCTACCATATTTTCCTTCTGTTACACACTTCCTCTCTCATGTACATCGTCACTAATGTGCAGGATGTAGCTTTCCAAGAATTCATGAATAGTTGTCTTATTAGGTACATTTATAGAGTCCAGCAACTGGGGTACTGTTTGCCTCAAGAACTGAATTTTAAAAACTACTATGGTGTCCTGTCCCATTAGCTGGATTACGGTTAGGATTTTTGGCTGCAAAATGATCATTAATGCAAGAGCAGGAGCCTTGTGGACCACTGAATGGTGCCCTATACAAGACTTTCCCACACACTCATCTTGCCCTACACCAAATTATGCAATTGAGATCACCCTTTCCATCAATGCAATTAGGAAGCTGTTGTAAAGAAATAGTACAAATACTGTACAAACATCATTTAAAATGCACACACCTGAGGGCCTACTGTATACCAAACTGGGGTGGGGCTCTTCTTGAGGTCGAATACTCTCTTCTACCACCCCATTTATTTTGAGTAATTGTTTATTAATTTAATAGATGCAGCTCAGTTGAGGATTGCATTATATGGATCACAACATACATACATAATAAACATACACTTCAGAAACTTCAACTTATAATTTTTAATGTGTAAAAATGCTCTAATAACCTAACAATCATCCAGTAAAGGAGTGGGAACTCTGCCTAATAACACATTACACATGTACCAGTATCACATTTGATATGTGCCCAGTGCTTATTTGGTGGTGGCTTCAGTTCACACACTGAGGAACCAGCGTTCGATCCTTGGATGAGCTTAAAAGTTAGGGATGTTTCCTTACACTTGCTGTCACTGTTCACCTAGCACTAAGTAGGTACCTGGGTGTTAGGCATCCTTTGTGCATCACATCCTGGGTAAAAGGATTATATGACCCCAATGGAAATAAGATAGTAGTCTGATACAACCTGGCTCTGTTGGGTTATCCTTGGCTGCCAATACTCTGAGTTATAATCTGAACAAAATCTTTTTTTCTCCTTGATGTATAACATGCATTACTTGTATTATTCTGTATGCATACTGGTGTTTTTTGACTCATATGAAATTGTCCTATGAAGTTTTTCCTATGTAATATTTGCCACATCCATTACAAGAAATAATGTGGACTCCTATTTTTTCTGCATCATGAGTCTGTTTGGCTCAAAGTAAAGCCTTTAATGGTAATGGAAGTGATGACTGCAATGTTGTGCCCAGACTGTGTTGGTGAGGCTTGTGGGATCACTGCAGTATGCATGCAGAACTTAATACAAAACTGTGTGTGTATTATACATTGAGACACTGACAGTCACTTCACGAAATGGACAGATGCTAAACCAGTTATCAAAGAACAAGACAGAGAGAGATATTCTTTAGAATCTGCCTTTATGAACACTTCTAACTATTACACAGAACCAGGGCAGCTTCATGTTAGCCTGACCTTTAGATTACACCATACTTGCAGGTTATCCAAGCATCCAGGATCCAACATAATAGCCCATTGTATACCCTGCAGTGTTGCCAGTGTGTTAAAAACTATTTAAAGTAAATATGTCACTCCTGTGAGGAGACTGGAAGCATTTGAGATGTGTTTGAGGGTGATGTGTGGTGTGAATATTATGCAGAGAATTTTAAACATGGAGATTAGAATATGTGGAGTTGCCAGTAGTATAATTCAAGAGGGCTAAGGAGGGGTTATTGAGGTGGCTTGGACATTTAGAGAGGATAGAGCAAAACAGGATGATGAAATAAATATAAATTTAAAGTAGAGGGAGGGTTAGGGAGTCATCTCTGGAACAGTTTTAGGGAGAAGGTAAAGGAGGTTTACAGTTCTAAGAGCTTGAATATCCAGCTGGCTTGTGTGCTTATGCTAGTGGAGTGAGTGGAGGCAAGTGGTTCTTATGATTTGACACATTGTTGGAGTGTGAACAAAGTAACATTAATGAAGGAATTCAGGGAAACTCCATTAGCTGGACTTGTGTCCTGGAGTTAAGAAGTCCATCATCTGCACTCTAAAGGAGAGGTGAAGATGAGACAGTTTAGAGAGCCAGCTGAACTGCAATGTCAGCCCGTTTCTGGCAAAACAGCGATTGAATAAATGATAATGAATATGAATGTGTTTCCTTTCTTTGGGGTGGGGGGGTTAAGGGATGGTCACCTTACCTAGGTGGGAGATGGCTGGTGTCCCAAAAAAAAAAACGTCAGTCCTAATCACTGTAATACATGTAAAAAATAATGGCTAGTTGTCCAACACTGTAGTTGTTTATAAATCAAAGTAGTATAGTACTGGCATCCCTTACTTCATGTGGATTCACTAAATGTGATTTCACTTACATGCAGTGATCCCATTTCTACTAGAAATTTGTTGCATGTCTAAGAGTTACTCTTATGCAATTGGAATGAGTGGTCACTGCATTTTCACTCATGCAGTCACTCATGCACAACACCTCTAAACTACTATTTAAGGCATCAAAGAAGTAGGAATCTAGGGTATGATAGGCCTTCACTATGTCAGAATTTTAACCTTTCAAAAGTAGTATCCATGAATGGGTCATCCCTGGCTTTTTGCTCAAAAATTTGATCTTAAAAATCTTGACCTATACATGGGTTAATATTTGCCTGAAATGTTCTGTACTATGAGTCTCGATGATCATAACCTGTGATTCCTCTGTACTGCATCTGTAGTTATCTGGTCACAGACCGGGCCGCGGGGGCGTTGACCCCTGGAATTCTCTCCAGGTTCTCTCTCCAGGTAAACATACTTCATAAGATATACTGTAATCAGATGACTTGAAAATATTAATCCTAGTTTTTTATATGAGGCATTGCACAGCAGAAAAGAATAAGTGCCATCATGGTCAAATTTCAGTTTAGTGAATGAATAAATTCCTTAAAGTTTTGTCTGTTTGTAGGAATATGTACATATTGTCTTTGCATCTGTAAGTTAGACTCAGAGCCCTACAACAAAGTATGGTAATTTAAGCTTCATAGCCCCGACCTCTACAATGCATGTGTTTTTCTCCATGGTTTTAATTTGACACATATTCTTTTCTTCTGCGCAGAGCCTCAAATATAGTACAGCCTCTCCTCACTTAGTGACGTACTCGTTTACTGATGCCTCAGACATACAACGGGCTCTCTGACCAGTATTTATACCTAAATAATGTATATTAGAGCTTATTTCCTCTATTCTGTTTATTTCAATATATGTACAGTACACTGCTGTATAAACATTTAAAAATATACCAGAACTGTTATAAATGGTGCAAAGGTGACATTAAAACAATATCAAAGATGGTTGACACAAACCTACTACCATTACAGCGACGAATTCGTTTAACATTAGGTATTCTGTATTTATATAAAGTACATTGAACTTAATGATGATTAATTATCTTCCAAGAATATCCATTGTCCTTGTTTTAATATGCTGTAGTAGTTCCTGCATTTTTTCAGGGCTGCTTGGTACTAACTGTTGCAGAAAACCAACCCGAAAATTCCCTCTTACCGCCAGCTCGCTACCAGACTTTGGTTTATGTGGGCCGTTCACTTCAAAATCAGGGTGAATACCGGCGAGCAGAAGCTACATTTAAGGAAGCACTTCAATATGCAAAAGCAGCTGCGAAGACCAAGGTTGCCAAGACTTCGGATATGTTCAAGGAAGGGCTGACAGAAATAGGTGAAAAGTGTTTATAATCATAAATTTTTGTGTTGTAATACTACTAGCACTGCTGCTGGATGAGCTATACATTGCTGTATGTCCCTTTCGTTCTTTGATTAATTTTTTTACAGAACTGTCAGTACACAGCACAGGATAGCACCCAACACTGAAGCTTTTATACATGCCCCAAACCCACCTCTTTTGGGTATTTGCCATTATAAGAAGAGAATAAATAAGTATACAAGATATGATGTAGGGCGTAATGACAGTAGTTTGTTGGACTACGTATTGGTAGATAAAAGACTGTTGAGTAGACTTCAGGATGTACATGTTTATAGAGGGGCCACAGATATATCAGATCACTTTTTAGTTATAGCTACAGTGGGAGTAAAAGGTAGATGGGATACAAGGAAAATAGAAGCAGTAAGTAAGAGAGAGGTGAAGGTTTATAAACTAAAAGAGGAGGCAGTTAGGGTAAGATATAAACAACTATTGGAGAATAGATGGGCTAGTGAGAGTGTAGGCAATGGGGTTGAGGATGTATGGGTAGATTTAAAAATGTAGTGTTAGAGTGTTCAGCAGAAGTTTGTGGTTACAGGCGAGTGGGTGCGGGAGGGAAGAGGAGCGATTGGTGGAATGATGATGTAAAGAGAGTAGTAAGGGAGAAAAAGTTAGCATATGAGAGGTTTTTACAAAGTAGAAGTGATGCAAGGAGGGAAGAGTATATGGAGAGAAAAAGAGAGGTTAAGAGAGTGGTGAAGCAATGTAAAAAGAGAGCAAATGAGAGAGTGGGTGAGATGTTATCAACAAATTTTGTTGAAAATAAGAAAAAGTTTTGGAGTGAGATTAATAAGTTGAGGAAGCCTAGGGAACAAATGGATTTGACAGTTAAAAATAGGAGAGGAGAGTTATTAAATGGAGAGTTAGAGGTATCGGGAAGATGGAAGGAATACAGTGGACCCCCGAGTTTCGTAAAAACTTCACTCCTGAAGTCTGCTCAAGTGCCATTACCGAACGAATTTACCCCCTTAAGAAAAAATGTCACGTAGGTTAGTCTATTTCAGACCCCCAAAAATACTTTTCCACAAGCACTTACAATATTATACTTACATAAATGTACGATTTCCGGGGTTTACGAAACTCGGGGGTCCACTGTATTTTGAGGAGTTGTTAAATGTTGATGAAGACAGGGAAGCTGTGATTTCGTGTATAGGGCAAGGAGGAATAACATCTTGTAGGAGTGTGGAAGACCCAGTTGTGAGTGTGGGGGAAGTTCGTGAGGCAGTGGGTAGAATGAAAGGGGGTAAGGCAGCTGGGATTGATGGGATAAAGATAGAAATGTTAAAAGCAGGTGGGGATATAGTTTTGGAGTGGTTGGTGCTATTATTTAATAAATGTATGGAAGAGGGTAAGGTACCTAGGGATTGGCAGAGAGTGTGTATTGTTCCTTTGTATAAAGGCAAAGGTGACAAAAGAGAGTGCAAAAATTATAGGGGAATAAGTCTGTTGAGTGTACCTGGTAAAGTGTATGGTAGAGTTATTATTGAAAGAATTAAAAGACAGAAAGCAGGATAGCAGATGAACAAGGGGGCTTTAGGAAAGGTAGGGGGTGTGTAGACCAAGTGTTTACAGTGAAACATATAGGTGAAAAGTATTTGGATAAGGGTAAAGAGGTTTTTGTGGCATTTATGGATTTGGAAAAGGCATATGATAGGGTGGATTTGGGGGCAATGTGGCAGATGTTGCAGGTGTATGGAATAGGAGGTAGGTTACTGAAAGCAGTGAAGAGTTTTTATGAGGATAGTGAGGCTCAGGTTAGAGTGTGTAGGAGGGAGGGGGACTTTCCCAGTAAAAGTGGGCCTTAGACAAGGATGTGTGATGTTGCCGTGGTTATTCAATATATTTATAGATGGGGTTGTAAGAGAAGTGAATGCGAGGGTCTTGGCAAGAGGTGTGGGGTTAAAAGATAAAGATAAGATAAGATTTATTTGGATTTTTAACCCCCGAGAGTTAGCCAACCAGGATAACCCAAGAAAGTCAGTGCGTCATCGAGGACTGTCTGTCTTATTTCCATTGGGGTCCTTAATCTTGTCCCCCAGGATGCGACCCACACCAGTCGACTAACAACCCAGGTACCTATTTGCTGCTAGGTGAACATGACAACAGGTGTAAGGAAACACGTCGAAATGTTTCCACCCGCCGGGAATCGAACCCGGGCACTCCGTGTGTGAAGCGAGAGCTCAAGCCACCAGACCACCGGGCCAAATACGAAGTGGGAGTTGTCACAGTCGCTTTTTGCTGATAACACTGTGCTTTTGGGAGATTCTGAAGAGAAGTTGCAGAGGTTGGTGGATGAATTTGGTAGGGTGTGTAAAAGAAGAAAATTGAAAGTGAATGTAGGAAAGAGTAAGGTGATGAGGATAAGAAAAAGATTATGTGACGAAAGATTGGATATCAGATTGGAGGGAGAGAGTATGGAGGAGGTGAATGTATTCAGATACTTGGGAGTGGACATGTCAGCAGATGGGTCTATGAAGGATGAGGTGAATCATAGAATTGATGAGGGGAAAAGGGTGAGTGGAGCACTTCGGAGTCTGTGGAGACAAAGAACTTTGTCCATGGAAGTAAAGAGGGGAATGTATGGGAGTATAGTTATACCAACACTCTTATATGGGTGTGAAGCATGGGTGATGAATGTTGCAACGAGGAGAAGGCTGGAGGCAGTGGAGATGTCATGTCTGAGGTCAATGTGTGGTGTGAATATAATGCAGAGAATTCGAAGTTTGGAAATTAGGAGGAGGTGCGGGATTACCAAAACTATTATCCAGAGAGCTGAGGAGGGGTTGTTGAGGTGGTTCGGACATGTAGAGAGAATGGAATGAGACAGAATGACTTCGAGAGTGTATATATCTGTAGTGGAGGGAAGGCGGGGTAGGGGTCGGCCTAGGAAAGGTTGGAGGGAGGGGGTAAAGGAGGTTTTGTGTGCCAGGGGCTTGGACTTCCAGCAAGCATGTGTGAGCGTATTTGATAGGAGTGAATGGAGACAAATAGTTTTTAATACTTGACGTGCTGTTGGAGTGTGAGCAAAGTAACATTTATGAAGGGATTCAAGGAAACCGGCAGGCCGGACTTGAGTCCTGGAGATGGGAAGTACAGTGTCTGCACTCTGAAGGAGGGGTGTTAATGTTGCAGTTTTATAACTGTAGTGTAAAGCACCCCTCTGGCAAGACAGTGATGAAGTGAATGATGATGAAAGTTTTTCTTTTTTTGGCCAACCTGCCTTGGTGGGAATCGGCCGATGTGTTAATAATAAATAAAAAATATTATTATTATTACAAATTATTATTACAGTGGACCCCCGACTTGCGGTCGGTCTGAGTTTCGATTTCTTTTTTCAGTCCAATTTTTCCCCACCAACTAGTCATTTCCCCGACTATCGGTCCGGGTACCAGACCTGTCCGCCTGCCCACGCTTGCGTTCCTTGCCACGCAGGCGTCGTGAGCCCAGTCTAGCTTTGTTTACCATTGAGAGAACATTACCCAGCATGCTCATTCAAACATTTTACAATAAATTTATTGTGTTTATTGCTGGTTTAGTGATTGTCACTGTGAAATAAGTCACCGTGGGTCCAAAGAAGCTTCCTAGTGGCACCCCTGTGGTAAAGAAAGTGAGGAACACCATCGAACTGAAGAAGGAGATAGTAGAAAAATATGAGAGTGGCGTACGTGTGAGTGAGCTTGCCAGGATATACAACAAAAACCAATCTACTATCACCTCTATCCTGGCAAAGAGAAAAGAAATCAAGGATGCTAATGTTGCAAAAGGTGTTGACATGTTTGCCAAAAATAGACCACAAACAGTGGATGAGGTTGAGAAATTGTTAGCAGTGTGGATCAGTGAAAAACAGATAGCGGGTGATAGTGTTTCCATGGCGATAATTTGTGAAAAGGCAAGGCAGTTGCACCCAGATCTTGTCAAGACAATGCCTGAAACCAGCAAAGGCTGGTTTGACAGATTTAGGAAATGTAGTGGCATACACAGTGTTGTAAGGCATGGTGAGACAGCCAGTTCAGACAAACGTGCTGCTGAAAAGTTTGTGAGTGAATTTAAGGGGTTTGTAGACACTGAAAAATTCGAACCACAACAAGTGTTTAATTGTGATGAAACAGGCCTGTTTTGGAAGAATATGCCAAACAGGACCTACATTACTCAGGAGGAAAAGGCACTGCCAGGACACAAGCTCATGAAAGACAGACTAACTCTCATGCTGTGTAGTAATGCTAGTGGGGATTTTAAAGTGAAGCATTTACTGGTGTATCACTGAAAATCCCAGAGTGTTCAAGAAACACAATGTGAACAAGAATAATTTGTGTGTGTTTTGGAAGGCTAACACTAAGGCATGGGTCACGAAGGCAATTTTCGTGGAATGGCTCACTGGAGTGTTTGGCCCCAGTGTGAAAAAATACCTACAGGAAAAGAAATTGCCACTCAAGTGCCTCCTGCTACTGGACAATGCTCCTGCTCATCCTCACAACTTGGAAGAGTACTATTTGTCTGAGAATGTCAGTTTTATAATAGTGAAGTTCTTGCCTCCTAACACCACTCCTCTCATCCAGCCCATGGACCAGCAGGTCATTTCTAACTTCAAAAAACTGTACACAAAAGCAGTGTTTCAAAAGTGCTTTGATGTGACCTCGGACACTAATTTGACCCTAAGACAGTTCTGGAAAGATCACTTCAGTATCCTCCATTGCATAGGCCTTATAGGTAAGGCTTGGGAGGGAGTGACTTTAAGGACTTTGAACTCTGCTTGGAGACAACTGTGGCCGGATTGTGTCCAACAGAGGGTTTTTGAAGGGTTTGAGGCTGACCTTGACCCTGACGACCCTGTGCCTGTTGTGGAAGGTATTGTGGCATTGGGCAAGTCCCTGGGGTTGGAGGTGAGTGGCGAGGATGTGGAAGAGTTGGTGCAGGACCACAGGGTAGAGCTAACCACTGAAGAGCTGCAAGAGCTTCATCTGGAACAGCATCAGACCACAGTAGAGGAAATTGCTTCACAGGAGGAGGAAGATGGACAGGGTGAGGTAACTTCTTCAGAGATTAAGGAAATTTGTTCTATGTGGACTAAGTTCCAGACATTTGTTGAAAAACACCACCCTGAGCAAGCTGAAATAAGCCATCTCTGCAAGAAGTTCAGTGACAGAGCCATATTGTACTTCAGGAACATGTTAAAGAGGTGCCAGAAACAGTTATTTTGTGTGCCACAGGGGTCTAGTGACTCTCAAGCTGGTCCTAGTGGCATTAAAAGACAAAGAAGGGAAGTAACCCCAGAGAAGGACTTGTTACCTGAAGTCTTTTTGGAGTGGGATTCCCCTACCAAACACTAAGCCCTTTCCCTGTCCTCCCTATCTTCCAGATGCCAGCAAGTCTCTTCAATAAAGGTAAGTAAATGTTATTTTAAATGTTTAATTATAAATTTATTACTTTACTATATATATTTATAATTGTTTTGTGTATGTAAAAGTATAGTTAATCTTTACAAAATTAATTTTTTGTGAATATTTTTTTGGTGTCTGGAATGGATTAATTGTATTTACATTATCTCTTATGGGAAATAAGGGTTCGACTTTCGAACTGTTCGAGTTAAGGTCTAGCTCCTGGAATGGATTATGACCGAACCTCGGGGGTCCACTGTACAAGTAATATACTCGACATTTAATTAAAGCTCCCCAGAGCGATAAAATACATATACAGTCCATTCATTAATTACCTTAAAATATTTGTAGTGTTAATGTAGGGTGAGAGGTGAGTTTTATTTGTGGGAAGTATGGTAGCCAGCCAGGGCAGCCCTCCCCTCCCCACCCCACCCCACCCATACGTAATGTAAACAAACCAGGTGAACGCGTCTGGTTTTCGTCACTTTACATTGTGTACAAGTTGTCTCCACGTTGATACAGTAGAATAAATAAAGAGAAACACTCCCATTCTCATGTAACACCATTTTTAGAAGAAATGACGCCCTGAGTGAAGGCATACAAAAGGAGTAATTTTCTAGTTACCCCAGTAATATTATAGTGTACACATTTTCTCTAATGTTGGACTACAAGTCGCCTGGTTACCACATCTCATATTTATGTTAATTTATTCTACTGTGGGGTGTATTTAGATGGATTAAGCAAAATGTCTATATTAACGTGTGTAAGTTTACTTAGGTACAGGTACATACAAGTATAATTATCAGTTATAATAATAATGTACGTAGGTATTTAGTCCGCCTGGGCTACATACCTACACCTACCTACATGTGGCCCAGATCCATATTATTACCATCGACATACCATGTTCACTGAGTTTAATCGTTTCTATCAACTACCTTTAGATGCCATCATAAACAAAGGGAGAAGTAATGAATAATTCATGCCGAGAATTTTAAACAAAAGTGTTATGCATTACTGGGAGTGTCGTAATGTTTTCCCTCCGCCCGGCTACCACACCTCTATGGTAGTATTTATGTGCCCAAGAGTGATTATTATTACATAATAGAGATGTGCTCACGGAGAATGTAAACAAACCGGGTGGCGCGCGCCATATTTGAAAGACCGCTCACCGTATAGAAAGTTTTGGTCATACAGTCAACCCTCAATTTTCGTGTATCTCCATTATCGGTGATTTCAGTTTTCGGGCACTTTTTTCGGGGAACTATTGCATCCGTTTTCGTTCATGGTACGGAACCTGTCCAGTGCCCAGTGCACATACAAAGCCCGCAAGCCCGCCTCCCACGCACATTCACAGGCAGTGTAGCATTGTTTATGGTTGAGTGAGAATTATCCTGCGAGTTCATACAAAACATTTCTTAACAATACATTGTTTTTGGCCCTTGATTATTGTGTGTGACTGCTAAATAAGCCCAAAGAAAGCTCCTAGTGCCACTCCTTTGGTAAAGAAAGTGAGGAACTCCATAGAACTGAAGAAAGAAAAAATAGAAAAATATGATAGTGGCGTACGTATGGCCGAGCTCGCCAGGATATACAATAAGGCCCCATCAACCATCGGTTCCATTGTGGCGAAGAGAAAAGAAATCACTGAAGCTAATGTTGCGAAAGGGGTGAATACGATAACGAAACAGAGACCACAATCAATTGAAAATATGGAGAAATTGTTGTTGGTGTGGACAGCTAGCAGATGATAGTGTTGTGCAATCAATCATATGTGAAAAAGCAAAGCAGTTGCATGCTGATTTTGTCAAGAAAATGCCTGGAATCAGTGCTGATGTTGGTGAATTTAAGGCCAGCAAAGGCTGGTTCGAAAAATTCAAGAAGCGAAGTGGCATACACAGTGTTGTAAGGCATGGTGAGGGTGCCAGTTCAGACAAACATGCAGCTGAAAAATTTGTACGCGAATTCAAAGAATATGTAAAGGCTGAAAATTTCAAACCCGAACAAGTGTTTAATTGTGACGAAACAGGCCTGTTTTGGAAGAAAATGCCAAGGAGGACCTACATCATGTAGGAGGAAAAGGCACTGCCAGGACACAAGCCTATGAAAGACAGGCTAACTCTCATGTGTGGTAATGCTAGTGGGGATTTCAAAGTGAAGCCTTTACTCGTGTATCACTCTGAAAATCCCAGAGTGTCCAAGAAAAATAGTGTTGTCAAGAGTAAATTGTGTGTTATGTGGAAGGCTAACAGTAAGGCATGGGTCACGCGGGAAATTTTCCTGGAATGGTTTAATCAAATGTTTGGCCCGAGTGTGAAGAACTACCTCCTGGAAAATAAATTGGGACTCAAGTGCCTCCTGGTAATGGACAATGCTCCTGCTCATCCTCCAGACTTGGAAGACCAATTGTCTAAGGAATTCAAATTTGTAACAGTGAAGTTCTTGCCCCCTAACACCACTCCTCTCATCCAGCCCATGGACCAGCAGATCATTGCAAACTTCAAAAAACTGTGCACCAAAGCAATGTTTCAAAGGTGCTTTGATGTGACCTCAGACACTGCATTGACCCTAAGAGAGTTCTATAGGGATCACTTCAATATCTTCCATTGCATAGGCCTTATAGATAAGGCTTGGCAGGGAGTGACTTCCAGGACGATGAACTCTGCTTGGAGAAAGTTGTGGCCAGATTCTGACCAAGAGAGTGATTTTGAAGGGTTTGGGGCTGACCCTGAGGAACCTATGGAAGTTGTGGAAAGTATTGTGGCATTGGGGAATTGCATGGGGTTGGATTGTGAGTGGAGAGGATGTGGAAGAGTTGGTGGAGGACCACAATGAAGATCTAACCACTGAAGAGCTGCAAGAGCTTGAGGTGCAACACCATCAAACCAGAACTCAGGAAATTGCTTCAATAAAGCAGGAAGAGAGATGTAAGGTGCCTTCTTCAAAGATTAAGGACATTTGTGCAAAGTGGAGTGAGGTGCATTCATTTGTAGAGGAACATCACCCTGACAAAGATGTTGCAATCTGTACAATGTACAATGACAATCCCTTGTCCCATTTTAGGGACATTATAAAGAGACGCCAGCAACAGAGCTCTCTGGACAGATATTTAGTGCCACAGATGTGCAGTGACTCAAAAGCTGGTCCTAGAGGCAGTAAAAAACAAAAAAGGGAAGTGACCCCAGATGAGGACTTGGTACCTAGAGTCCTTATGGAGGGGGATTCCCCTTCCAAACAATAGCCTCTCTTCCCTCTCCCCTCCCTCTCTTCCATCCTGCAACATCAGTCTTCAATAAAGGTAAGTGTCATGTTGAATGCTCATTCTTTTGTTCATGTAAATCTATCTTTAAGGCCCCCCATTTTTTTTTTTTAAAACCTCTGGGTGTCTGGACCGGATTAATTGAATTTACATTATTTCTTATGGGGAAAATGGTTTCAGTTTTCATTGATTTCAGTTTTAGTTGATCCCTCTGGAACAGATTAAACATGAAAACGGAGGGTTGACTGTAATTTAAACTTGCGTATTAACGGAATGCCGTAAGGCGAAACGTCATAAAGCGGGGCCCAACTGTATCATGATCTCTACCTGACCAGGTCCAACAGCTTCTGCCTCACTTATTACTTTTCTGAGCATGTTCAGTATAATAATAATAATAATAATATAAGAATAATCTTTATTTCTACAAGTACATGTACAAGGTATAGAGGCCTAGCTGACATCAATGACATGCTGCTATATAGAAAGCTGTTTGTTATGCAGAGCATTTCAGGCAAATTAGATCAATTTTGTCCCAGGATGCGACCCACACCAGTTGACTAACACCCAGGTACCCATTTTTACTGATGGGTGAACGTGGACAACCAGTGTAAGGAAACACGCCCAATGTTTCCACTCTTGCCGTGAATCGAACCAGGACCCTTAGCGTGTGAAGCTAGAGCTTTTGCCACCAGGCCACAGGCCACAATTCTCTTTTGTTACTTGACCTTTGTGACACTGGTTTATTTGGTAAACATGTCTTAATTTTTTTTCCTTTAATATTTTGTTATACTTTTGTTCTTAATTCTTTATTTAATTTTTATCAAATTAACAGATGTTAAATATGCAATGGCTGAGTGTAACATTGCTGTTCGACAATTCAGTCAAGCTCTCACACTTCTGGAATCCATTCCACAACGGCATCGCACACCAAAGGTCAACATGGGTTTGGGACGTCTGTACCAGCAGGCTGGAATGGAAAGACCTGCAATTACAGCTTACAAAGAAGTGTTAAAAGTGAGTTCTCAGTTACACAGATCATAAATTATCCCTTTTGCATGTTGTATAATTTTATTATAGTATTTATTTTTTTCTTCAGCATTTTTGAGTATAAAACTGGGATGTTTGAATGTGCGTGGATGTAGTGCGTATGATAAGAAAGAGATGATTGCTGATGTTATGAATGAAAAGAAGTTGGATGTCCTGGCCCTAAGCGAAACAAAGCTAATTGGGGTAGGCGAGTTTCAGTGGGGAGAAATAAATGGGATTAAGTCAGGAGTATCTGAGAGAGTTAGAGCTAAGGAAGGGGTAGCAATAATGTTGAAGGATCAGTTATGGAAGGAGAAGAGGGAATATAAATGTGTAAATTCAAGGATTATGTGGATTAAAATAAGGGTCGGATGCGAAAAGTGGGTCATAATAAGCGTGTATGCACCTGGAGAAGAGAGGAGTGTAGAGGAGAGAGAGAGATTTTGGGAGATGTTAAGCGAATGTATAGGAACTTTTGAACCAAGTGAGAGAGTAATTGTGATAGGGGACCTAAATCCTAAAGTAGGAGAAACATGTAGAGAGGGTGTGGTAGGTAAGTTTGGGGTGCCAGGTGTAAATGATAATGGGAGCTCTTTGATTGAATTTTGTATAGAAAGGGGTTTAGTTATAGGTAATAAAAGAGGATAAATAAGTATACAAGATATGATGTAGGGCATAATGACAGTAGTTTGTTGGACTACATATTGGTAGATAAAAGACTGTTCAGTAGACTTCTGGATGTACATGTTTATAGAGGGGCCACAGATATATCAGATCACTTTTTAGTTATAGCTACAGTGGGAGTAAAAGATAGATGGGATACAAGGAAAATAGAAGCAGTAAGTAAGAGAGAGGTGAAGGTTTATAAACTAAAAGAGGAGGCAGTTAGGGTAAGATATAAACAACTATTGGAGGATAGATGGGCTAGTGAGAGTGTAGGCAATGGGGTCGAAGATGTATGGAGTAGATTTAAAAATATAGTGTTAGAGGATTTAGCAGAAGTTTGTTGTTACAGGAAAGTGGGTGTAGGAGGGAAGAAGAGCGATTGGTGGAATGATGATGTAAAGAGAGTAGTAAGGGAGAAAAAGTTAGCATATGAGAGGTTTTTACAAAGTAGAAGTGATACAAAGAGGGAAGAGTATGTGGAGAGAAAAAGAGAGGTTAAGAGAGTGGTGAAGCAATGTAAAAAGAGAGCAAATGAGAGAGTGGGTGAGATGTTATCAACAAATTTTGTTGAAAATAAGAAAAAGTTTTGGAGTGAGATTAATAAGTTGAGGAAGCCTAGAGAACAAATGGATTTGACAGTTAAAAATAGGAGAGGAGAGTTATTAAATGGAGAGTTAGAGGTATCGGGAAGATGGAGGGAATATTTTGAGAGAGTTGTTAAATGTTGAAGAAGACAGGGAAGCTGTGATTTCGTGTATAGGGCAAGGAGGAATAACATCTTGTACGAGTGTGGAAGAGCCAGTTGTGAGTGTGGGGGAAGTTCGTGAGGCAGGGATTGATGGGATAAAGATAGAAATGTTAAAAGCAGGTGGGGATATAGTTTTAGAGTGATTGGTGCTATTATTTAGTAAATGTATGGAAGAGGGTAAGGTACCTAGGGATTGGCAGAGAGCGTGTATTGTTCCTTTGTATAAAGGTAAAGGGGACAAAAGAAAGTGCAAAAATTATAGGGGAATAAGCCTGTTGAGTGTACCTGGTAAAGTGTATGGTAGAGTTATTATTGAAAGAATTAAGAGTAAGACAGAGAGCAGGATAGCAGATGAACAAGGGGGCTTTAGGAAAGGTAGGGTGTGTAGACCAAGTGTTTACAGTGAAACATATAGGTGAACAGTATTGGATAGGGTAAGGTTTTGTGGCATTTATGGATTTGAAAAGGCATATGATAGGGTGGATTTCGGGCAATGTGGCAGATGTTGCAGGTGTATGGAATAGGAGGTAGGTTACTGAAAGCAGTGAAGAGTTTTTATGAGGATAGTGAGGCTCAGGTTAGAGTGTGTAGGAGGGAGGGGACTATTTCCCAGTAAAAGTGGGCCTTAGACAAGGATGTGTGATGTCACCGTGGTTGTTCAATATATTTATAGATGGGGTTGTAAGAGAAGTGACTGCGAGGGTCTTGGCAAGAGGTGTGGGGTTAAAAGATAAAGAATCAAATGCAAAGTGGGAGTTGTCACAGTTGCTTTTTGCTGATGACACTGTGCTTTTGGGAGATTCTGAAGAGAAGTTGCAGAGGTTGGTGGATGAATTTGGTAGGGTGTGTAAAGAAGAAATTGAAAGTGAATATAGGAAAGAGTAAGGTGATGAGGATAACAAAAGATTAGATGACGAAAGATGGGATATCAGATTGGAGGGAGAGAGTATGGAGGAGGTGAATGTATTCAGATATTTGGGAGTGGACATGTCAGCAGATGGGTCTATGAAGGATGAGGTGAATCATAGAATTGATGAGGGAAAAAGGGTGAGTGGAGCACTTCGGAGTCTGTGGAGACAAAGAACTTTGTCCATGGAAGTAAAGAGGGGAATGTATGGGAGTATAGTTATACCAACACTCTTATATGGGTGTGAAGCATGTGTGATGAATGTTGCAACGAGGAGAAGGCTGGAGGCAGTGGAGATGTCATGTCTGAGGTCAATGTGTGGTGTGAATATAATGCAGAGAATTCGGAGTTTGGAAATTAGGAGGAGGTGCGGGATTACCAAAACTATTCTCCAGAGAGCTGAGGAGGGGTTGTTGAGGTGGTTCGGACATGTAGAGAGAATGGAACGAGACAGAATGACTTCAAGAGTGTATAAATCTGTAGTAGAGGGAAGGCGGGGTAGGGGTCGGCCTAGGAAAGGTTGGAGGGAGGGGGTAAAGAAGGTTTTGTGTGCGAGGAGCTTGGACTTCCAGCAAGCATGTGTGAGCGTATTTGATAGGAGTGAATGGAGACAAATGGTTTTTAATACTTGATGTGCTGTTGGAGTGTGAGCAAAGTAACATTTATGAAGGGATTCACGGAAACCGGCAGGCCGGACTTGAGTCCTGGAGATGTTAAGTACAGTGTCTGCACTCTGAAGGAGGAGTGTTAATGTTGCAGTTTTATAACTGTAGTGTAAAGCACCCCTCTGGCAAGACAGTGATGGAGTGAATGATGATGAAAGTTTTTCTTTTTCGGGCCACCCTGCCTTGGTGTGAATCGGCCGGTGTTAAAAAAAAAAAAATCAAGTGTCTGCATGATAAAAAAAACTAGCAGTAGAGGTAATTTTTTTTTTGTTTACACACCAGAAAAACTCCATCAAGGTAGGGATTGGAGGGATGGGGTGTAAAGGAGGTTTTGTGTGTGAGAGGCTTAGACATCAAGCAAGTGTGAGAAAATGTTAGATAGGAGTGAAGGGATTCAGGGAAACTGGATAGCCAGTCTTGAGTCCTGGATGTGGGAAGTATAGTGCCTGCACTCTGAAAGAGTGCCCCTTCTGGCAAGACTGATGGTGAAAGTGTTTCTTCTTTTTTTGGGTAAGTTTTACTCTGTGGGAAATGGCAGGCTCATTGAAAAAATACACATTCATTCCTCTACATTCATAAGTACATACAGCACTGAGCCCCACTCTCTCTTTTGAGTAATCTCTGTAATGAAAACTAACAAATAAACCAGATAATCCAATCCTAAACCTTCCCAGATATTCTAAAACAATTTATTTTTTATTAAGGTAATCACCTTAATATTTTTTTCCTCATAGGAGTGTCCACTGGCATTAGAGGCTGTCCAGGAGCTTCTCAGTCTTGGAGTTCGAGGAGCTGAAGTAGCATCTCTAATGATAAATATTCATGGGAACTCAGCTGGAACAGAGTGGTCAGTACAAGATACTACAATTTTAGTTTATTTTTTTTTATTTTGACATGTCTCTTGCTGAATCTTCAAGATATTTTTCAGGAGAGCCTCCCCATACCACCAATCCAACGACATTCATCTTTGCAAATACATGTATACAGGGTCTAAAGCCAGCAACAAACAACAAAATACCTTACATCCGTGGACTGCTTACAGAGTCAAATGCAATGTTTGCGGCTTTCACAGAGACCCACATAAAGGATCACTTGGACAATGAAATATGGATCCCTGGCTACAACCTATACAGATGTGACAGAGTGAACAGGCAAAAGGGGGGGGGTTGGCCTGTATATCACAGTCACTTATATGCTCAGAACTACTAAATGCCTCAAATGATGTAGTTGAAGTTTTAGCAGTAAAGATCGAGAATCAAAACCTGGTCATCGTGGTTGTATACAAGCCTCCGGATGCAACATCCCAACAATTCCAGGAACAGCTTCTGAAAATTGACCAGTGTCTGGAAAACCTTCCAGCCCCTGCCCACAACATCTTGCTCCTGGGGGACTTCAACCTAAGGCACCTAAAATGGAGGAATATTGCAAATAATGTGGTAGCAGAGATAACACCAGGAGGTAGCTCAGATGAAAACTCGCACACACACGAGCTTTTAAATCTCTGCACCAAATTCACCTTAAACCAACAAATAATAGAGCCTACAAGATTGGAGAATACACTGGACCTCATCTTCACTAACAATGATGGTCTGATACGAAATGTCATCATATCAAAAACGATATACTCAGATCACAACATAATAGAGGTCCAGACATGCATGAGGGGGGCCCCAGATTGACAAAATGTGATCAGTCGCGAGGGAGCCTTCTCCACTTTCAACTTCAATAACAAAAACATAAGGTGGGACCAAGTAAACCAAATCCTAAATGATATATACTGGGAAGATAGCCTAAGCATCACGGATCCTAACCTATGTCTAGAACAAATTAACTCTGTGGCACTTGAGGTTTGCTCAAGGCAAATTCCCTTAAGGAAAAGGAGGAGAAGATGTAAACTAGAAAGAGAGAGGCGCTCCCTATACAGGCGAAGGCAAAGAATAACAGAGCGGCTACAAGAGGCCAATATATCTGAAATACGTAGGGAGGCACTGGTCAGAGAAATAGCAAACATCGAATTAAAACTAAAGGAATCTTACAGGAATCAAGAAATGCGGGAAGAACTAAAAGCCATAAATGAAATTGAAAGAAACCCAAAGTATTTCTTTTCTTATGCCAAAACAAAGTCGAGAACAACATCCAGTATTGGGCCCCTACTAAAACGAGATGGGTCTTACACAGATGACAGCAAGGAAATGAGTGAATTATTAAGTCCCAGTATGACTCAGTTTTTAGTGAGCCGCTAACCAGACTAAAAGTTGAAGACCTAAATGAATTTTTTATGAGAGTGCCACAGAACCTGGTAGACGCAAGCCTATCTGACATTACCCTGACGCCACATGACTTTGAAAAGGCGATAAATGACATGCCCATGCACTCCGCTCCAGGCCCCGACTCATGGAACTCCGTGTTCATCAAGAACTGCAAGAAGCCCCTATCATGTGCTTTTAACATCCTATGGAGAGGGAGCATGGACACTGGGGTCGTCCCGCAGTTACTAAAAACAACAGACATAGCCCCACTCCACAAAGGCGGCAGTAAAGCAATGGCAAAGAACTACAGACCAATAGCGCTAACGTCCCATATCATAAAAATCTTTGAAAGGGTTCTAAGAAGCAAGATCGCCACTCATCTAGATAACCATCAATTACACAACCCAGGGCAGCATGGGTTTAGAGCAGGTCGCTCCTGTCTGTCCCAACTACTGGACCATTATGACAAGGTCCTGGATGCTCTAGAGGACAAACAGAATGCAGATGTTATATACACAGACTTTGCAAAAGCCTTTGATAAGTGTGACCATGGTGTGATAGCACACAAAATGCGTGATAAAGGAATAACAGGAAAAGTTGGTAGATGGATCTATAATTTCCTAACAAGTAGAACACAAAGAGTAGTAGTCAACAGAGTAAAGTCTGAGGCGGCTACGATGAAAAGCTCTGTTTCACAAGGCACAGTACTCGCTCCCATCCTGTTCCTCATCCTTATATCGGACATAGACAGGGATATCAGCGACAGTGCCGTGTCTTCCTTTGCAGATGACACCCGAATCTGCATGACAGTGTCCACCATTGAAGACACTGCAAGACTCCAAGCAGACATCAACCAAATCTTTAAATGGGCTGCAGAAAACAATATGAAGTTCAATGATGAGAAATTTCAATTACTCCGATATGGAAAACTTGACAAAATTAAAATCTCATCGGAGTTTAAAACAAATTCCAACCACACAATAGAGCGAAAAAATAATGTCAAAGACCTGGGAGTGATCATGACAGAGGATCTCACCTTCAAGGACCATAACACTGTAGCAATCGCATCTGCCAGAAAAATGACACGATGGATAATGAGAACCTTTAAAACCAGGGATGTCAAGCTCATGTTGACACTTTTCAGGTCTCTTGTTCTATCTAGGCTGGAATATTGCTGCACACTAACTGCACCTTTCAAGGCAGGTGAAATTGCTGACCTAGAAAATGTACAGAGAACCTTCACGGCACGCATAACTGCGATAAACCACCTCAATTACTGGGAATGCTTGAAGTTCCTAAACCTGTACTCCCTGGAATGCAGGCGGGAGAGATACATTATTATATACACTTGGAAAATCCTAGAGGGATTAGTACCAAACTTGCACACGAGAGTCACTCCCTACGAAAGCAAAAGACTCGGCAGACGATGTAACATCCCCCCAATGAAAAGCAGGGGTGCCACTAGCACGTTGAGAGACAACACAATAAGTGTCAGGGGCCCAAGACTGTTCAGCTGCCTCCCAGCATACATAAGGGGGATTACCAATAGACCCCTGGCTGTCTTCAAGCAGGCACTGGACAGGCACCTAAAGTCAGTGCCTGACCAGCCAGGCTGTGGTTCGTACATTGGACTGCGTGCGGCCAGCAGTAACAGCCTGGTTGATCAGGCTCTGATCCAACATGAGGCCTGGTCACAGATCGGGCTGCAGGGGCGTTGACCCCTAGAACTCTCTCCAGGTAAACTCCAGGTATTGCCTTATAAGTGGATTCAGTGAATGTAAGATAGTGAGAATGAAGTAAAGTACAATGAGCTATCAAATTCCTTAGGCCATTCCAAACTGCCATCTTGATTAGGATTATCCCAGACTGATTTCTGGGCTAGGGCCATCCCAGACTGACATTTTGACTAGGGCCGTCCGAGATTGACATCCTGGTTGGGCCGTCCGAGATCGACATCCTGGTTGGGCCGTCCCAGATCGACATCCTGGTTGGGCCGTCCCAGATCGACATCCTGGTTGGGCCGTCCCAGATCGACATCTTGGTTGGGCCGTCCCAGATCGACATCCTGGTTGGGCCGTCCCAGATCGACATCCTGGTTGGGCCGTACCAGATCGACATCCTGGTTGGGCCGTCCCAGATCGACATCCTGGTTGGGCCGTCCCAGATCGACATCCTGGTGGGCCGTCCCAGATCGACATCCTGGTTGGGCCGTCCCAGATCGACATCCTGGTTGGGCCGTCCCAGATCGACATCCTGGTTGGTCCGTCCCAGATCGACATCCTGGTTGGGCCGTCCCAGATCGACATCCTGGTTGGGCCGTCCCAGATCGACATCCTGGTTGGGCCATCCCAGATCGACATCCTGGTTGGGCCGTCCCAGATCGACATCCTGGTTGGGCCGTCCCAGATCGACATCCTGGTTGGGCCGTCCCAGATCGACATCCTGGTTGGGCCGTCCCAGATCGACATCCTGGTTGGGCCGTCCCAGATCGACATCCTGTTTGGGCCGTCCCAGATCGACATCCTGTTTGGGCCGTCCCAGATCGACATCCTGTTTGGGCCGTCTCAGATCGACATCCTGGTTGGGCCGCCCAGATCGACATCCTGGTTGGGCCGCCCAGATCGACATCCTGGTTGGGCCGCCCAGATCGACATCCTGGTTGGGCCGTCCCAGATCGACATCCTGGTTGGGCCGTCCCAGATCGACATCCTGGTTGGGCCGTCCCAGATCGACATCCTGGTTGGGCCGTCCCAGATCGACATCCTGGTTGGGCCGTCCCAGATCGACATCCTGGTTGGGCCGTCCCAGATCGACATCCTGGTTGGGCCGTCCCAGATCGACATCCTGGTTGGGCCGCCCAGATCGACATCCTGGTTGGGCCGCCCCAGATCGACATCCTGGTTGGGCCGTCCCAGACGACATCCTGGTTGGGCCGCCCAGATCGACATCCTGGTTGGGCCGCCCAGATCGACATCCTGGTTGGGCCGCCCCAGATCGACATCCTGGTTGGGCCGTCCCAGATCGACATCCTGGTTGGGCCGCCCAGATCGACATCCTGGTTGGGCCGTCCCAGATCGACATCCTGGTTGGGCCGTCCCAGATCGACATCCTGGTTGGGCCGTCCCAGATCGACATCCTGGTTGGGCCGTCCCAGACCTGGTTGGGTCCCCCAGACTGCCACGGCGGCTTGGGTCCCCCGGACTGCCACGGCGACTTGGGTCCGCCTGACTGCCACGGTGGCTTGGGTCCCCCGGACTGCCATGGTGGCTTGGGTCATCGCAGGCAGACATTAATATTGTGAAATCATTAATTAGCCTGATTGATCAGGGCCCCTTTTTTTTTGTGAAATCATTAATAGCCTGTTTGATCATGGTTAAGATCCTTTCAGACTTGGCCTGTCAGTTGGTCGTAATACAGTGGACCCTTGAATTTCGTCCACCTCCCAACTTGAACAATTATGTATGTGTATTTTTGTAAGTGCTTTTGTAAGTGTATTTTTAGGGGTCTGAAACAGACTAATTTACATTTGTCCTTATGGGAACAAATTTGTTTGGTAATGGCACTCGAACAGCATTCTGGAAAGAATTATGGACGAAAATCAAGGGTCCACTGTATATAATGTTGTTATATGTCAATTAAATGAATACTACATATAGTCAGAGGTGTCAAGGCAAGATCTCCGGTTTAATAAATTCATTAATTCATTGAATGATAATAGGAACTAGTAAGTCACTTTGATATACCAGAGAACCAGGAACCAATAATAAACTACAGTAGGGCTCTGATTAGGTTTCAGGCTACACCCGTAAAGGGAAAATTGCTATAAAGTGAATCGCCCTTTTTTTCACCTTTAAATACACGTATAAATGCCCGATAACATATTTACACTGTCATATATTAAGTGAGCAATAGGACTAGGCCTAAAAACAATACAAAAGTAGAATGCTTATACAGTACACACATTACTTACCTTAAAATATTTTCATTTTAACCTCTTAACTGTCCAAACGTAAATCTACGTTCTCTTGCCCAGCGCTCCGAACACAGTGGAACCTCGGTTTTCGTTTGCCCTGGTTTTCGTCGAATTTGGTTTTCAACAACTTTTTTCGTCAAAATTTTGTCCCAGTTTTCATTCGTCACCTTGGTTTTCGCCTGCCGTACTGAACGTGTTCGCCTGCTTGCACGCACACAAAGCATCCCATGCACACATTCTGAGTCAGTCTGGCTTTGTTTCTTGTCGAGTCAACATTACCTTGCGAGTTCTTACAAAACATTTCGTAATAATCCATTGTTTTTTGTGCTTGTTTATTGAGTGCGACTGCTAAATAAGCCACCATGGGGCCAAAGAAAGTTCCAAGTGCCAGCCCTTTGATAAAGAAGGTGAGAAACACTATAGAATTCAAGAAAGAACTTGTAGAAAAGTATGAAAGTGGCGAGAATGGGAGGGGAGAATGTGTCGCCTTCAGCGATTAACGACATTTGTGCAAAGCGGAGTGAGGTGGAGAAATATCACCTTAACAAAGCTGTTGCAAGCCGTGTCTGCAACATGTTCAATGACAGTGCCGTGTCCCATTTTAGGCAAATCTTAGAGACGCCAGAAACAGACCTCTCTGGACAGATTTTTTGTGCGATGGGTACAGTGACTCTCAAGCTGGTCCTAGTGCCAGTAAAAGACAAAGAAGGGAAGTAACCCCAGATAGGGACTTGATACCTGAAGTCCTTATGGAAGGGGATTCCCCTTCCAAACAATAAACTCTCCTCCCTCTCCCCTCCTCACCATCTTCCATAAGCCAACAAGAGTCTTCAGTAAAGGTAAAACTGATTTAAATGTTCATTTATTTATTAAAATTATTGCTTATATTTATTTCTCAATGTTTTCTGTATGTAAAACTATAGTTATTCTCTATAAAATGTATTTTTTGTTAATATTTTTGGGTGTCTGGAACGGATTAATTGGATTTACATTATTTCTCATGGGAAATATTGCTTCAGTTTTGGTCGAATTTGGTTTTCGTCAGACTCTCTGGAACAAATTAAAAACGAAAATCGAGGTTCCTCTGTACAGTGAAACCCCGGATTTCGTACTTAATCCGTTCCAGAAGGTCGATCTAAATCCGAAACGTACAAAAACCAAAGTAATATTTCCCATAAGAAATAATGTAAATGAAGTAAGTAAGTTTATTCAGGTATACACAAATACAGTTACAGTGGACCCTCGGAAATCGAACATAATATGTTCCAGGAGCTTGTTCTTAACTCGAAATGTTCGAAAATCGAATCAATATTTCCCATAAGAAATAATGGAATTACAATTAATTCGTTCCTGCTGTCAGGAGGCATGACAAAATATTACTTCAATATGATGCTATTATCAACTCTACGGCTTATTTATCTATCACAATTCATCTAATATGACATAATAAACAATATAAATAACAAATAAACTGATATACACTCTAGAATGAATAAAATATGTATATTACGAATGTGGTGGCATGGGAGGACGGTGCTGGTGGGCATTCTTGCTCCAGCTATGAAAACATCTTCCCATTCTTTCCTCCTTCAGACGTGTTAGTATAAGAGAAAACGGAGTTTGTAATGCTAACTGCATTAGATCACTTTCATAAGAAAACCATAATGTACAAATGAACAGGTGTACATACACCATTTGCATACCTTGCAGAAGATAGGCAGAGCGGCTTATGCTGTGAGGAGTTTATTTTGTTTCGTCCTTTTTCTATTGCTTAATCGCTACACTCTTAATGCTACACTTTGTCACTGAACTTAACTGCTTTAAACTCCACAACTTGCGCATGTGCTGGTGTGCAGGAACACATTAAAATCACTAAGTGTGTGTTATTAGTCTTGAAGATGCCATATTAATAACGATAATAATAACACAATAATAATCACTCTGAGGCATATAAAACGTTAATATAGACAGTTGGCTTAATCCATTTATGATATTTTTTCAAAATTATATAATAAACACGCTATGTAACATATAAACATATAAATTAACATAAATATGAGATGTTTTTCCAGTCGGCTTCACAGAGTGAACAGAATTCATTCGCGTCCAGGCTGGTAACAGCAACAGCAGCAACAACTGGTTTGTTTACAAAACTCGCGAACCTTCTACACGCTCATTCTTTCTCGTTTATTCATTTAATCTTGTTTACTCACCTCTCACTCTACATTAAAACTGCCTCTACCCCTGCCTGCCTCTACCTTTGCCTGCCTCTACCTTTGCCTGCCTCTACCCCTGCCTGCCTCTTCCCCTGCCTTTCCTCTACTGCTGCCTTTCCTCTACCCCTGCCTTTCCTCTACCCCTGCCTGCCTCTACCACTGCCTGCCTCTACCCATGCCTTTCCTCTACCACTGCCTTTCCTCTACCCCTGCCTGCCTCTTCCCCTGCCTGCCTCTTCCCCTTCCTTTCCTCTACTGCTGCCTGCCTCTACCCCTGCCTTTCCTCTACCGCTGCCTTTCCTCTACCCCTGCCTGCCTCTACCCCTGCCTGCCTCTTCCCCTGTCTCCCTCTACCCCTGCCTGCCTCTACCACTGCCTGCCTTTCCTCTACCGCTGCCTGCCTCTACTGCTGCCTGCCTCTACCCCTGCCTGCCTCTTCCGCTGCCTTTCCTCTACCCCTGCCTTTCCTCTACCCCTGCCTGCCTCTACCACTGCCTGCCTCTACCCCTGCCTTTCCTCTACCACTGCCTTTCCTCTACCCCTGCCTGCCTCTTCCCCTGCCTGCCTCTTCCCCTTCCTTTCCTCTACTGCTGCCTGCCTCTACCCCTGCCTTTCCTCTACTGCTGCCTTTCCTCTACCCCTGCCTGCCTCTTCCCCTGCCTCCCTCTACCCCTGCCTGCCTCTACCACTGCCTGCCTTTCCTCTACCACTGCCTGTCTCTACCCCTGCCTGCCTCTACCAATGCCTGCCTCTTTCCCTGCCTTTCCTCTACTGCTGCCTGCCTCTACCCCTGCCTGCCTCTACCCCTGCCTGCCTCTACACCTGCCTTTCCTCTACCGCTACCTGCTTCTTTCCCTGTCTTTCCTCTACCGCTGCCTGCCTCTTCCCCTGCCTTTCCTCTACCACTGCCTGCCTCTACCCCTGCCTGCCTCTACCGCTGCCTGCCTCTACCCCAGCCTGCCTTTACCGCTGCCTGCCTCTACCCCAGCCTGCCTCTTCCACTGCCTGCCTCTACTGCTGCCTGCCTCTACCACTGCCTGCCTCTACCACTGCCTGCCTCTACCACTGCCTCTCTCTACCACTGCCTCTCTCTACCACTGCCTCTCTCTACCACTGCCTCTCTCTACCACTGCCTTCCTCTACCACTGCCTCTCTCTACTACTACCTCTACCCCTGCCTGCCTCTACCACTGCCTCTCACTACCACTGCCCCTCTCTACCACTGCCCCTCTCTACCACTGCCCCTCTCTACCACTGCCTCTCACTACCACTGCCTCTCTACCACTGCCTGCCTCTTCCACTGCATGCTTCTACCACTTCTTGCCTCGACCACTGCCTCTACCACTTAATGAACAAGCACCAAACACAATTAATTGTGAAATGTTTGGATGAGCGTGCAGGGTAATGTTCACTCAAGTATAAACAATGCTAGACTGGCTCCCGACGCTTGTGCGCTGAGGCACCCAAGCGCGCCTGGGCGGACAGGTCTATTACGCATTTGTTTGATTGGCAGAAAGTGTTCGAGTACCGAAATAAAATTTGTTGTTCTATTTCCGATTTGTTCGATTGCCGAGGTGTTCGATTTCCAAGGGTCCACTGTACATAGATTATCATACATAGCAGCACATGTGTAGAGAACCTAGGATAACCCCAAAAAGTCAGACAGAGTGACTTACTTCCATTGGGGTCCTTTACAATTAATCTGTTGCAGACACCCAAAAATATTAACAAAAAATACATTTTTTAAAGAATAACTATAGTTTTACATACAGAAAACAATGAGAAATAAATATAAAGCACTAATGAAATGGATAAATGAACATTTTAATCACTTTTACATACCTTTATTGAAGACTCTTGTTGGCGTATGGAAGAAGGCGAGGAGGGGAGAGAGAGGAGAGTTTATTGTTTGGAAGGGGAATCCCCCCCCCCTCCATAAGGACTTCAGGTATCAAATCCCTATCCGGGGTTACTTCCCTTCTTTGTCTTTTACTGGCACTGGACCCCTGTCGCACTAAAAATCTGTCCAGCTAGCTCTGTTTCGGGCCCTCGTCTCTAAGATTTGCCTAAAATGGGATAAGGTATTGTCACTGAACATGATGCAGATACGGCTTGTATCAGCTTGTATCAAGCTCGGCTAAATGTACGCCACTCGTATTTTTCTACAATCTCTTTCTTGAATTCTATCGTGTTTCTCACCTTCTTTACCAAAGGGCTGGCACTAGGAACTTCCTTTGGGCCCATGAACAAGCACCAAACACAATTAATTGTGAAATGTTTGGATGAGCGTGCAGGGTAATGTTCACTCAAGTATAAACAATGCTAGACTGGCTCCCGACGCTTGTGCGCTGAGGCACCCAAGCGCGCCTGGGCGGACAGGTCTATTACGCACTTGTTTGATTGGCAGAAAGTGTTCGAGTACCGAAATAAAATTTGTTGTTCTATTTCCGATTTGTTCGATTGCCGAGGTGTTCGATTTCCAAGGGTCCACTGTACATAGATTATCATACATAGCAGCACATGTGTAGAGAACCTAGGATAACCCCAAAAAGTCAGACAGAGTGACTTACTTCCATTGGGGTCCTTTACAATTAATCTTTTGCAGACACCCAAAAATATTAACAAAAAATACATTTTTTAAAGAATAACTATAGTTTTACATACAGAAAACAATGAGAAATAAATATAAAGCACTAATGAAATGGATAAATGAACATTTTAATCACTTTTACATACCTTTATTGAAGACTCTTGTTGGCGTATGGAAGAAGGCGAGGAGGGGAGAGAGAGGAGAGTTTATTGTTTGGAAGGGGAATCCTTCCCCCCTCCATAAGGACTTCAGGTATCAAATCCCTATCCGGGGTTACTTCCCTTCTTTGTCTTTTACTGGCACTGGACCCCTGTCGCACTAAAAATCTGTCCAGCTAGCTCTGTTTCGGGCCCTCGTCTCTAAGATTTGCCTAAAATGGGATAAGGTATTGTCACTGAACATGATGCAGATACGGCTTGTATCAGCTTGTATCAAGCTCGGCTAAATGTACGCCACTCGTATTTTTCTACAATCTCTTTCTTGAATTCTATCGTGTTTCTCACCTTCTTTACCAAAGGGCTGGCACTAGGAACTTCCTTTGGGCCCATTGTGGCTTATTTTGCAGTCACACTCAATAGTTAAGCACAAAAACAATAATTATTACGAAATGTTTCGGATGAATGCGCGAAGTAATGCTCACTCGACCAGAGTCAGAGCCAGACTGAGACACGTTTGCATGAGTGGCGGCATTCCGGGGGAGGACGCGTCTGATACGTACGATTTCTGGGTGAAGGTACGAAATTCGGACCAAAATTTCGCCCAAAAAAGTGGTCTAAATCCAAAACGTATTGAATTTAAGGCCAGCAAAGGCTGGTTCAACAGATTCAAGAAATGTAGTGGCATACACAGTGTTGTAAGGCATGGTGAGGCTGCAAGTTCAGACAAACATGCGGCCGAAGAATTCGTTGATGAATTCAAGGAGTACATATAGGCTGAAGGATTCCTCCCCCAACAAGTGTTCAATTGTGATGAAACAGGCCTCTTTTGGAAGAAAATGCTAAAGAGGACCTACATCATGCAGGAGGAAAAGGCACTGCCAGGATACAAGCCTATGAAGGATAGGCTAACTCTTTTGTGTTGTGGTAATGCTAGTGAGGATTTCAAAGTGAAGCCTTTACTTGTGTATCACTCTGAAAATCCCTGAGTGTTCAAGAAATACAATGTCATGAAGAGTAAATTGTGTGTGATGTGGAAGGCTAACAATAAGGCATGGGTCACGAGGCTAATTTTCATTGAGTGGGTCAATGAAGTGTTTGGCCTGAGTGTGAAGAAATACCTCCTGGAAAATAAATTGCCACTTAAGTGGATCCTGGTAATGGACAATGCTCCTGCTCATCCTCCAGACTTGGAAGACCTATTGTTTGAGGAGTGTAATTTCATCACAGTGAAGTTCTTGCCCCCTAATACCACTCTTCTCATTGAGTCCATGGACCAGCAGGTCATTTCAAACTTCAAAAAACTCTACTCCAAAGCAATGTTTCAAAGGTGCTTTGAAGTGACCTCGGACACTGAATTGACCCTAAGAGAGTTCTGGAGGAATCACTTCAATATCCTCAATTGCATAACCTTATAGATAAGGCTTGGCAGGGAGTGACTTTCAGGGCTTTGAACTCTTCTAGGAGAAAATTGTGGCCAGAATGTGTCCAAGAGAAGGATTTTGAAGGGTTTGAGGCTGACCCTGAGGACCCTACGCCTATTGTGGAATGTATTGTGTCTTTGGGGAAGTCCATGGGGTTGGATATAAGTGGCAAGGATGTGGAAGAGTTGGTGGAGGACCACAGGGAAGAGCTAACCACTGAAGAGCTGCAACACCTTCAACTGGAACAGCAACAGACCGCAGCTGAGGATATTGCTTCGGAGGAGGAGGAAGAGAGGAGGAAGAATGTGCCTTCTTCAGTGATTAAAGACATGTGTGCAAAGTGGAATGAGTTGCAGAGTTTTGCGGAGAATTATCACCCTAACAATACTGTTGCAAGCAGTGAAACAGAGTTCTCTGGACAGATTTTTAGTGCAACAGGGGTCCAGTGCCAGTAAAAGACAAAGAAGGGAAGTAACCCCAGAGAGGGTTTTGATACCTGAAGTCCTTATGGAGGGGGATTTCCCTTCCAAACAATAAACTCTCCTCCCTCTCCCCTCCTCGCCTTCTTCAATATGCCAACAAGAGTCTTCAGTAAAGGTATGTAATGTTTATATTTATTTCTCATTGTTTTTTGTATGTAAAACTATAGTTATTCTTTAAAAAATGAATTTTTTGTGAATATTTTTGGGTGTCTGGAACGGATTAATTGGATTTACATTATTTCTTGGGAAATATTATTTTGGTTTTCATCCATTTCGGATTTCGAACAACCTTCTGGAATGGATTAATTACAAAAACCGGGGGTCCACTGTACACAGTTTCTCTGGTGGTAGTGGATTAGAGGGAATGTCTTATTGTAATTATTGTCATACACTAGTTTATGCTCACCCTGCTACCACAACTCTCACTTTTTTATATTCAATTGTTTTAGTATGGTTGTCTGTATTATGTATATATGATACATAGCATGCTGCTTATATAATTTTGAGAAACTTCATAGATGGATTAATGAAATTGTCTATAATGTAATATACAAGGTTTAAAGTGCCTGATAGATTATTATTATTATTATTATGCTTTTTATGTTAGTGAGAGACTCTTAGCTACTCCTACTGTGTAATGATGCCAAATAGTGATTTTAATGTACCTGCATGTCACCACAGTGTGTAATATCATTCTCTTATCTACCCTTATCTCACCTATGGAATCAGTGCATGGGGCTCAACAACATTAAATCACCTTAGACCACTCATAACCCAGCAAAAGGCTGCAGTCAGGATGATAACAAATTCCCACTCTAGACAACATACTCCACCTATATTCAGAACATTAAAACTACTCACCGTAAAAAATATTCACACCTATTCATGTGCCATCTACAGTGGTACCCCGACTTACGATATTAATCCGTCAGAGAGGGCATATTTTAAGGCGAAACAATCGTTACACGAATCAATTTTCCCCATAAGAAATAATGGAAATAAATTTAATCCGTCCAAGACTTCCAAAAGTAGTTAAATAAAATATTTTTTAGAACTTTTTGACATTAAATAATACAGAATTTAATAAAGAATACCTAAATACACATGTAAATATTGTACAATAACATGTCACTTACATTTATTGAAGAGTTGTTGATGTGTGGAGGACGGGAGGAGGGAGAAGGTGGAGTAGTATGCTAGTGTTTGGAAGGGAATCCTTCCATTAACACTGCAGGTACCAAGTTCTTTTCTGGGGTTACTGGCCTTTTCTTTGAATGCTACACTCCCTGCATGAATGCTACACTCCCTGCATGAATGCTACACTCCCTGCATGCCTACTACACTCCCTGCATCCTTGCTACACTCCCTGCATCCTTGCTACACTCCCTGCATCCTTGCTACACTCCCTGCATCCTTGCTACACTCCCTGCATCCTTGCTACACTCCCTGCATCCTTGCTACACTCCCTGCATCCCTGCTACACTCCCTGCATCCCTGCTACACTCCCTGCATCTTTGCTACACTCCCTGCATCCCTGCTACACTCCCTGCATTCCTGCTACACTCCCTGCATCCCTGCTACACTCCCTGCATCCCTGCTACACTCCCTGCATCCTTGCTACACTCCCTGCATCCCTGCTACACTCCCTGCATCCCTGCTACACTCCCTGCATCCCTGCTACACTCCCTGCATCCCTGCTACACTCCCTGCATCTTTGCTACACTCCCTGCATCTTTGCTACACTCCCTGCATCCCTGCTACACTCCCTGCATCTTTGCTACACTCCCTGCATGCCTGCTACACTCCCTGCATGCCTGCTACACTCCCTGCATAAATGGTACACTCCCTGCATAAATGCTTCACTCCCTGCACATTCTTTACCACAGGCTTGGCACTAGGAGCTTTCTTGGGGCCCATTGTGGCTTATTTAGCAGTTGCAAGCACTAAAAACAGTGGAATAATGACAATATACTGGTATGAATGCGTGGGTGTGGGTGGGTGGTCGCTCTCACTTGTAAACAATAGCACACTGACGCTCCCTGGAGTGCGCGCTCAGCTGGGCGCCAAGCGGACACGTCCGGTACGAATGTCGTTAGACGAAGCAAACATCGTAAGTCACAGTCAAATTTCTTACGTTATAAATATCGGTTATCGAAAATAACGTAAAATGATAACATCGTAAGTCGGGGTACCACTGTACATACATAAAACTCTACATGCTAATATCAACCCTCCGCTCAAAATTCTCCTCAACAACTTTAATAGGTCCCACGACCATGACACAAGACACAGATCACTATTTGACATACCCCGAGTCCATACTAACCAATGTAAAAATTCTATGCACATAAAGGGCCCCAGAATCTGGAATTCATTACCAGTAAATATTAAGTTAACCTTGTCCGAAAATCAATTCAAGACTCTTCTCAAAAATCACCTACTCACACTATACTAAATACTCATACTGTAACAAACTTTCAAACCCAATGTTATTTTACTTAAGATAATCTCAATTTATATGTCATCCTCCTTAACACTTGTTGCAATATCATATCATCATATTGTTCATTTAAATATTATAGTATCATCATTTTGTTAAATAGAAATAAAATATATAACTAGAAGAAACTCAATAAATTTTCTAGTATTGTTATTATACTAGTAATGCATCAACATATTGTAACTTGAATTAAAATATACAACTAAACTAAACTCAACCAATTTCTCTTGTATTGTCTTTTTATTGTATGTATAATCAGATTGAAATTTTAAATAATACAGAACTAGAATAAACTCAATCAATTTCTCTAGCATTAAGTCTTTAGTGAATAAGTCTTTAGAATAAGCTGCCCCTAATGCCATGGCATGCCAGTGGCTCTCCTTGCATTACAGTTTTATAATTGTAACTACCAATAACAATGTACACTTGTAACATGCATTGAAATAAAAATATTATTATATTATTATTATTATTATTATTATATTATTATTATTATTATTATTATCTCTGTCTTATCTCAGCCATTGAGATGCTGTACCTAACTCGTTGAGTTTAATCATTTCTAACTTTACACTTAAAGTAAGAGTCTTCCGACTCCTCTTTTTATCCCAACTACCCTCAGTAGCCATTGTAACAAAAAATGATACAGTAGACTGTTACATTACATGGTAGTTACGTTCCTGAAAACGCTGTGTTAGGTAAATAAGTGTTAGATAAACTGAAGAAATTGTGGTTATGTTCTTGGGACCCCCAAAAAAGCCAAGCAACTTTTTTTTTTTTTTTTTTTTTTTAAGACCTCTAGATCTTACAAAAATAAAAATGATAATGTTATTTTTATTGCTTAAGACTACAAATGCAACAGAAATAATATTACCTTAAATTGTGGTTGCTGGTGTATATTAATGATTGTGAAGAGAGTGGAGATGCATGGTGTGGCTCTACTGGGCTGAGGTGGATGGTTGAGGTTCTGGTGCTGAAGTGGATGGTTGTATTGGAGTGTGCATAAATTCTGTAATGGATCTCTGGACTCTTTTACCCTGCACTACATTACACAGCTGATGGTAAGGCATCATCAGCTGGTCTAGACTCTGTCTCAAAGCACTGCTTGTAGATTTGTCAGGGTCCTCTTCAGTGAAAAAGTCTGCTAGTTTAGGAGCAACATGGAACTGCTCACGTAACTGCTGCTCCCTGGCTCCCTTGTATCTGTGCATTGAGCTCTGCCAACATTTCCTCTGTACTCCTGTCTTCATAATTATCGTCTTCTAAGAGTTCATTCACATTCACATCTTTTTCCTTTATATCTTCAAAGCCATCACCTAGTTAGTACTCTCCTTGTCAGCTGAACAGGGGGAACCAGTGAAAGAATTAACTACAGAAGGCCATAACTTTTCCCAGCCAGCATTTATGTTGATTAGGGCACTTCATTCCATGCACTTCCAGCATAGCTGATGGCATCTGCAATTTTAAATTTATTCCAGAAGCTTGGGGAAATGCACCTGTAGCTGACGCTCCAAATTTTTTCCCCGTCTACAAACTGAAGAAACTAAACCATGTTAAGTTAATTTTACGAAGTGTTATATAAAATTATGCCACAATTTTTCAATGTGGAAAATAAATCTGTGTTATATAACACTCTACTGTATATAAAATACACAATAACTTTAAAGCACTTGAAACTTTGGAAGTTTTGAGACAGAATTGAGAGAGCTGCAGACCTCAAGGAGGATGTAAACACACTTGGAGAAAGAAAATTATGTGTGGACGCCCAGATGGGATCTCGGCCATGATAGTGAATCAGGAGCTTTATAAACAAATTTTTGGGTATTGGACCCTCGGTTTTCGTGTTTAATCTGTTCGAGAGGGATCGGCCAAAACCGAAACCATTTTCCCCATAAGAAATAATGTAAATTCAATTAATCCATTCCAGACACCCAGAAGTATTAAAAAAATTTTTTTGTATGTACATTAAAGATACAAAAGAATGAACATTCAACATGACATTTACCTTTATTGTAGACTGTTGTTGCTGGATAGGAGACAGGGAGGAGGGGAGAGGGAAGAGAGGCTATTGTTTGGAAGGGGAATCCCCTCCATAAGGACTCTAGGTACCAAGTCCTCATCTGGAGTCACTTCCCTTCTTTGTCTTTTACTGCCACTAGGACCAGCTTGAGAGTCACTGGACCCCTGTCGCACAAAATAACTGTCTCTTTATAATGTCCCTAAAATGGGACAAGAGATTGTCATTGTACATGTTGCCAAGACAGCTTGCAGCATATTTGTCAGGGTGATGTTCCTCTACAAATGAATGCATTGTAGTCCACATTGCACAAATCTCCTTAATCTTTGAAGAAGGCACCTTCTTCCATCTCTCCCTCCTCCTGTGAAGCAGTTTCCCGAGTTGTGGTTTGATGGTGTTGCAGCTCAAGCTCTTGCAGCTCTGCAGTGGTTAGCTTTTCATTGTGGTCCTCCACGAACTCTTCCACATCCTTGCCACTCACCTCCAACCCCATGGAATTCCCCAATGCCACAATACTTTCCACACCTGGCATAGGCTTCTCAGGGTCATCCCCAAACCCTTCAAAATCCCTCTCTTGGACACAATCTGGCCACAGCTTTCTCCAAGCAGAGTTCATCATCCTGGAAGTCACTCCCTGCCAAGCCTTATCTATAAGGCCTATGCAATTGAAGATATTGAAGTGATCCCTCCAGAACTCTCTAAGGGTTAATTCAGTGTCCGAGGTTATGTCAAAGCACTTTTGAAACATTGCTGTGGTGTACAGTTTTTTGAAGTTTGCAATGATCTGCTGGTCCATGGGCTGGATGAGATGAGTGGTGTTAGGAGGCAAAAACTTCACTGTTACAAAACTGAATTCCTTAGACAATTGGTCTTCCAAGTCTGGAGGATGAGCAGGAGCATTGTCCATTACCAGGAGGCACTTGAGATCCAATTTATTTTCCAGGAGGTATGCTTTCACACTCGGGCCAAACACTTCATTGAACCATTCCAGGAAAATTTCCCTCGTGACCCATGCCCTACTGTTAGCCTTCCACATCACACACAATTTACTCTTGACAACACTGTTTTTCTTAAACACACTGGGATTTTCAGAGTGATACACGAGTAAAGGCTTCACTTTGAAATCCCCACTAGAATTACCACACAACATGAGAGTTTGTACTGTCTTTCATAGGCTTGTGTCCTGCCAGTGCCTTTTCCTCCTGAGTAATGTAGGTCCTGTTTGGCATTTTCTTCCAAAACAGGCCTGTTTCGTCACAATTAAACACTTGTTGGGGTTTGAATCCTTTAGTCTCTACATATGTTTTGAATTCGCGGAACAAATTTTTCAGCCGCATGTTTGTCTGAACTGGCACCCTCACCATGCCTTACAACACTGTGTATGCCACTTTGATTCTTGAATTTTTTGAACCAGCCTTTGCTGGAAAAATGTTTTCTTACCAAAAAATAGTGCATCATTCTGGCAACATTTTGGTGTAATCAACTTGTTTATATCATATTTCCAAGTATATTTTTTCCTTAAATGTATTTTTGTTGTGCTTGCTGTCATAAATAATACATGTTGCCAATTAGTGTTTTTTTTTTAGTTTTGTCTCTGCAAAAATTACAATTTTTATGATTATTTCATTAAAAAAACTCTAAATAGCAACATCTCTGATGCCTCCATTCAAGTGCAGGGACTCATGCCACCTCAGTGGCCTCTGGGGTCTCAACATGTGCTGATGCATGCAACTCGCTGAGATTTAGCGTGCCATATCCATAGAGTTTCACAGAAAAATATATTAATAACTCAGAAATAAGTTATTGACATTGTTTGTAATGTTTTGCGAAAAGTATTTATAGGATTGTCATGATTTTTCACACGTTATTGAGTAATGATGGCTCTACAACCACCCATTAAAGATTTCCAATATCTTTTACAGCTTTGTTTTTATTGATTTTTTCCCACAAAATAAAGGCAAAAACAAAATCACTAACTTCAACATTTTTTATAATGGAATCTACTGACATTTTTGCTAAAATGGATTGGGTCAACAATTATAAAGCCTTTATCTTTCATCTGATGTTAACTAGAGCATTGTACATCTTCCCAATTTTGTAGAAATTTACTGGTTTTGTGACCCCTAAAATTTGGCACATTTTATTTTTTCTACCTAACCTAAAGGCAAAAAATCATAACAAAGACAGTGTATAGGTTTTTAAAAGCTGTATAAATCACTGTAAAAATCTCATTGAAATTAGACCAAAATAAAGAAAAAAACGTGAATTCATTCGCCCCTCCCTTAAATTCACTAACATTAGCACTCGTTCCAGGCATTTGCTTTATGAGATCGTTTTTTTAACTGCCTTGCCTTTTCACAACTAACACTCTGGGAAGCACTATCACCTGCTAACTGTTTTTCGGTTATCCACACTAACAACAATTTCTCCATATTTTCAATTGTTTGTGATCTCTGTTTTGTTATGGTATTCACCCCTTTTGCAACATCTGGTTTCATGATTTCTTTTCTCTTCCCCACAATGGAACTGATGGTTGATGGCGACTTCTCGTACATCCTGCCAAGATCCGCGATACGTACGCCACTATCATATTTTTAAATTATTTCCTTCATTTCTATGGTGTTCCTCACTTTCTTTACCAAAGGAGTGGCACTAGGAGCTTTCTTTGGGCCCATGGTGGCTTATTTAGCAGTCACACACACTAATAAAGTGCCCAAAACAATAGATTGTTAAGAAATGTTTTGTATGAACTCGCCGGATAATGTTCACTCAACCAGAAACAATGCTACACTGCATGGCAGTGTGCGTGGGAGGTGGGCTTGTGGGCTTTGTATGCGCGCTGGACACTTGAACAGGTTCTGTACCATCGACGAAAATGGAGCCAATCGATGAAAACAGAGCCAATATTTCCACGAAAAAGGTCGGCCAAAACCGAAATCAGCAATAACGGAGATCGACGAAAACGGATGGGCCACTGTAATTTGAAACTGCTGTATTAGCGAAGTGCTGTAAACCGGGGCCCTACTGTATGCAAGTCTGAGGGTCATTCCTGGAAGGGTTGGAGAGAGAAAGTGTGCGAAATAGGTTTTAACTGGTAGGGTCCCAAGCATTCAGGTGTGTGTCATTGATTAGAGTGAGTGAAGAAAGTCATTTTTATGGTTTGATATTCTGTTGGAATGTGTACAAGGTAGCAGTTATAAAAATATTCTCCAACATTGGTTAGCTGATCTCTAGTCCTGGAGGCGGGAAGTAATAATAATAATAATAATAATAATAATAATTTTTATTTCAATGCATGTTACAAGTGTACAATGTTATTGGTAGTTACAATTATAAAACAATTATAAAACTGTAATGCAAGGAGAGCCACTGGCATGCCATGGCATTAGGGGCAGTTTATTCTAGAGACTTATTCACTAAGTACTTAATGCTAAAGAAATTGATTGAGTTTATTCTAGTTCTGTATTATTTAAATTATTAAATGGTTATACATACTATTAAAAGACAATACAAGAGAAATTGGTTGAGTTTAATCTAGTTGTAGAATTTATTTCAAATTACAGTATGTTGATGCTATACTAGTATAATAACAATACTAGAAATAGTTTTTAGAGTTTCATCTAGATATATATTTTATTTCAAATTAAGAAAATGATGATACTATAAGATTTTAAATGACAATATGATGATATGAAATTGCAACAAGTGTTAAGGAGGATGAACATATCAAATTGAGATCTTCTTAAGTAAAATAATATTGGGTTTGGAAGTTTGTTACAGTATGAGTATTT
>WNWK01018990.1:0-38757 GCA_009830355.1 Cherax destructor | reverse complement strand
AATCCCATGGTTGCACACCCGCACATGCGAGTAATAACACATGGTTGACACCCGCACATGCGGTAGTACTATAACACATGGCTTGCACACCCGCACACGCGGTAGTACTATAACACATGGCTTGCACACCCGCACATGCGGTAGTACCATAACACATGGCTTGCACACCCGCACATGCGGTAGTACCATAACACATGGCTTGCACACCCGCACATGCGGTAGTACCATAACACATGGCTTGCACACCCGCACATGCGGTAGTACCATAACACATGGCTTGCACACCCGCACATGCGGTAGTACCATAACACATGGCTTGCACACCCGCACATGCGGTAGTACCATAACACATGGCTTGCACACCCGCACACGCGGTAGTACCATAACACATGGCTTGCACACCCGCACACGCGGTAGTACCATAACACATGGCTTGCACACCCGCACACGCGGTAGTACCATAACACATGGCTTGCACACCCGCACACGCTGTAGTACCATAACACATGGCTTGCACACCCGCACATGCGGTAGTACCATAACACATGGCTTGCACACCCGCACATGCGGTAGTACCATAACACATGGCTTGCACACCCGCACATGCGGTAGTACCATAACACATGGCTTGCACACCCGCACATGCGGTAGTACCATAACACATGGCTTGCACACCCGCACATGCGGTAGTACCATAACACATGGCTTGCACACCCGCACATGCGGTAGTACCATAACACATGGCTTGCACACCCGCACATGCGGTAGTACCATAACACATGGCTTGCACACCCGCACATGCGGTAGTACCATAACACATGGCTTGCACACCCGCACATGCGGTAATAACACATGGCTTGCACTAGCAAATGCTTTTCTGTGCAGAAGTCGACACTAGTGAAGGAACAATGTCTGAGAAGAATTAACATATGACATATATGTCTTCTCTCAATTGTTCTGGACAAAACTGAATACAAATTGCTCACTATAGCACTGTCGATGTGACATCAAGTGGTGATGTCAGGCGTGACGTCGTGAGGTGATGTCATGACGTGACATCGCGAGGTGACGTCGGGGCAGAAGTCCTGGGATGACATCCTGGAGTGGCGTCGGGCAGACATTCTGGGTGACATCAGGTGGCGTCAGCCAGAAGTCCTGGAGTGACTTCGGGCAGACGTTCTTGGGTGACGTCTGGCAGACTTTCTGGGCTATTGTCGTGAGGTGACGTCAGGTAGCTTGGTGAGAGTATGTGGTGATGACGCGAGGTGACATCAGGTAACATGGTGTCGTCGGGGGTGATATCAGGCAGCAGTGATGTCAGGAGCATTGTGACATCAGGGGGGTGATGTCGCAAGGTAGTGTCAGGCAGCAAACGACACATGGCTTGGATATCTAGTGGCATGATATCCACCAGCCTGGTAACTCATGCGGCTTGTTGATCCACGCAGCTTAGAGAACCATACGGCTTGGAGATCCACGTTACCTTATCCACAAGTGGCTTCGTGATCCACATGGCTTTGATTGGTTCGGGCACTCGGATACAGCAGAGAGGGAGTGAGTAGTGGTGAGTGGTGTATGGTGGTAGCCTTACTACCTCAGACACACACCTGGAAATTCAATGACACTGAGCACTTGACTGAAGAACAGTGTGGGAAACTGTAAGTGAAGAAGTCTTAGGGGACGCCACTAAGATTTCTCGAAAAAAAATTGCAAATTTTGGCCTGGATTCTGCTGGTCCTGTGTCTGAATGATGAGCCTTGAAGACATCAGGAAAACTCGAAGAGAGACGGATGCTGCTTTTACTGGGTGATGAAGTAGACAAAATCATCTTCCTTCCTTCCTTCCTCTCTCTGGGCAAACACAGCATCTGCGACCAGTTCTGGCACCAATATAATAATTGTTGTTGTTGGAAAATGAATGATACTCTTCGGAAGCAACATCTTGGTTTTATTGGGTTCTTGGTACACGGACAGTGTGTTATGGTGGCCCAGACGGGACAGGCCCATGCCCTGGACAAAGAGAGAATGGAGTACACTTCTTGTCTCTACTTTGGAGTGAGGCCAAATGAGGCAGAGAAAGGGTAATGGGGGCTGAGCACAGTAGAACTATGGCCATGAGATGACAGCACCAGTGTGTCGCGAAATATAAAGGCGACACAATGCAAAATATAAACCCCAACTGGGTATGCACAGGAAGTTTGCACTCATTCCCTCAAATGGCAAGATCCATGCACACAGTGGATGTCTAGGCTCCCGGATGGGGCTCCAAGTGGGAATAACTAACAGCCCCTCCCAGCAGATAGAGCTGACAGCTACAGTGACTTGGACCTTGGATTTTAGGTCCTCTATAGAGGACCTAAAATCTATAATCAGATTAACATCCACCAGGATGTAGATGAATGGTTCAGAGAACCGACAAGTTGATAATTAGACACATATGCAACACTTGGGTATCTTTATTGAGGAAACGTTTCGCCACACAGTGGCTTCATCATGAAGAACAGGAGGAGTTTGAGGTAATCAGTCCCTCGGCCTTGAGTCGATGTAGTCAGTCCATCAATCTTGAAGAAGTAGCTTATATACCGTAGGCAGGAGAGGTGCAGCAGTCGTAGGTGGTGTCACATTTGACCAATGTGGAAGTAGGTCGTGCCCAAGGGTTAGGCAAGTGAAGAATTCCCTGTATTAACATCATAAGATGTTGTTGTGTCAGACAGGATGTAGATGAATGGTTCAGTCCACCTCAACACTTACCTACTTCCTGAGATGCTCCGCAGCCTTCAACAGTCTAGAACTAGAGGAATATGACTCCCTCCTGAAGACCATGCTAGAAAATGTACTGAATCTTTCTCTTGAAGATAGACAGGCTTGGGGGAGGGGTTGCTGGGAGTACGCAAATCATCCCAGATTGCCCTACCAGCTATCATATCCTCTTACAAATTCTTCTGGACAACTTCAGAGACTCAGCAAGAATACAGAACCCTATCTATGCAAGTGCCATTACCGAATGGGAGATTCTCGCTGCTGCTGCTGCACCTAAACCTAGTTCAGCACTGGCCTACGAGCAGTCAAGCTATGATGGCCCCATCCCTGAAAAGGTGATTGCCAACATACTTAGACTGTAACTTCAGACAGGAAGATTGCCTGTCTCCAAGCTGTGAGTGCACATCACCCTGGGGCTTTCTTCCAAACAGTTCCCATTTCACAATGGGAACACGCATAAACCCTAAGACCTTCCATATTGCAGTGGCTCTCTGCCTCGCTGCCCCAGTTCACATGGAATATACGTGTATTTGGGCGATGCACAAGCCGACCAATATGGTCTACATGGTCTTAACTGCTCCAAAACAAAGAGCTGGCATGCAAGACACAATGAAGTCAACGACTTCAGCTGGATGCCCAGCCGAGAGAGAGCCCTGATCACTAATAGCCAACAATCCTCACAACCCTGCAAATCGCCCCGACGGGATCACCATCTATCCTTGGAAGAATGACAAGCTCTTGGCATGGTACTATACCTGCATGTCCATGCTGGCTGACACCTACATCCATCACAGTGTCGGGCGACAGGGAGGAGCTGCTGACCACAGGGAGGAGTACAAGATCGGCAAGTACAAAGACATAAGCCAACAGTATCAATTTCTCCCAGTGGGATAAAAGGCCTTTGGATCATGGAGTAAAAAATTCCACACATTTCCTTAAAGAACTGGGTTCCAGACTTATGGACACCACCAAGAACCCAAGGGCGGCTACTTTCATGTTCCAGCGCCTCAGCGTGGCCATCCAGAATGAAAATGCTTGCTCTATACTTGGCTCACATAGAGCTTTGGAGGAGCTGGAGGAGATTCATAATCTTTCATATATTGTGCAAATGCGTTGATGTTTATGTTTTTTGTCAATAAATAAAATTCATATAGAATACAGGGGTGTGGAAGAACACAATTTTCTTCAATTTTCCCTGAAGTAAGTGTTTTCTCTGAGGATGAGGCTCCCCAGTCCAGTTCTAGAGGTGATACCTTCCTACAGCATGGGTTCGACCCTGACTAGTGCATTGTTGTTACTGATCAATACCACTTGTTCGAGGTTACAATAATAATAATATATATATATATATATATATATATATATATATATATATATATATATATATATATATATATATATATATATATATATATATATATATATTGCCAAGCGTGAGAGGAGCGAATCTCATTGCTGGGGTCCAGGGAATAAACCCTGGACTTTAATATATAAAAAAAATTAAAATAAGTTGGTAGTAGGTTGGTAGACAGCAACCACCCAGGGAGGTACTACCATCCTGCCAGGTGACTGTGAAACAGAAACCTGAAACTGTTTTACATGATGGTAGGATTGCTGGTGTCTTTTTCTGTCTCATAAACATGCAAGATTTCAGGTACGTCTTGCTACTTCTACTTACACTTAGGTCACACTACGCAAACATGTACACGTTTATGTATACACACTCATCTGAGTTTTCTTTGATTTTATCTTAATAGTTCTTGTTCTTATTGCTTTTCCCTTTCATATCCATGGGAAAGTGGAATAAGAATCTTTCCTCCGTAAGCCATGCGTGTTGTAAAAGTCAACTAAAATGCCGGGAACAATGGGCTAGTAACCCCTTTTCCTGTATAGCTTACTAAAAAGAAGAAGAAGAAAACCGTCAAAGTGGGATGTTTGAATGTGCGTGGATGTTGTGCGAATGATAAGAAAGAGATAATTGTAGATGTTATGAATGAAAAGAAGCTGGATGTCCTGGCTTTAAGTGAGACAAAGCTGAAGGGGGTAGGAGAGTTTCAGTGGGGAGAAATAAATGGGATTAGATCAGGGGTTTCAAATAGAGTTAGAGCTAAAGAAGGAGGGGCAATAATGTTGAATAATCAGTTATGGCAGGTAAAGAAGGAATATAAATGTATAAATTCAAGGATTATGTGGAGTAAAATAAAGGTTGGATGTGAAAAGTGGATTATAGTAAGTGTTTATGCACCTGGAGAAGAGAGAAGTGTAGAGGAGAGAGAGAAATTTTGGGAAATGTTGAGTGAGTGTGTGGGGAGTTTTGAACCAAGTGAGAGAGTAATTGTGGTTGGGGATCTAAAAGCTAAAGTGGGTAAAAATGTTGTGGATGGAGTAGTAGGTAAATTTGGGGTGCCAGGGGTAAATGTAAATGGGGAACCATTAATTGAGCTATGTGTAGAAAGAGGTTTGGTAATAAGTAATACATATTTTATGAAAAAGAGGATAAATAAATATACAATGTATGATATAGCACATAAGGAAAGTAGTTTGTTGGATTATGTATTGGTGGATAAAAGGTTGATGAGTAGGCTCTTCAGGATGTACATGTTTATAGAGGGGCAACGGATATATCGGATCATTATTTTGTTGTAGCTACAGTTAGAGTAAAAGGTAGATGGGACAAAAAGAAAATGGCAACAGCAAGTAAGAGAGAGGTAAAAGTGTATAAACTAAGGGAGGAGGAAGTTAGGGTGAGATATAAGCAACTATTGGCAGAAAGGTGGGCTAGTGCAAGTAGGAGTAGTGGGGGGGTTGAAGAGAGTTGGGATAGTTTTATAAATGCAGTATTAGAATGTGGGGCAGAAGTTTGTGGATATAGGAGGGTGGGTGCAGGAGGAAAGAGGAGTGAGTGGTGGAATGAAGAAGTAAAGGGTGTGATAAAAGAGAAAAAGGTAGCTTATGAGAGGTTTTTACAAAACAGAAGTGTTAATAGAAGAGCAGAGTATATGGAGAGTAAAAGAAAGGTGAAGAGAGTGGTGAGAGAGTGCAAAAGAAGAGCGGATGAAAGAATGGGAGAGGCTCTGTCAAGAAATTTTGCTGAAAACAAGAAAAAATTTTGGAGTGAGATAAACAAGGTAAGAAAGCCTAGGGAACGAATGGATTTGTCAGTTAAAAACAGAGTAGGGAGTTAGTAGATGGGGAGCTGGAGGTATTGGGTAGATGGCGGGAATATTTTGAGGAACTTTTAAATGTCGATGAAAAAAGGGGGGCGGTAATTTCATGTACTGGCCAGGGAGGTACAACATCGTTTAGGAGTGAAGAAGAGCAGGATGTGAGTGTGGGGGGGGTGCGTGAGGCATTACGTAGAATGAAAGGGGTAAAGCAGCTGGAATTGACGGAATCATGACAGAAATGTTAAAAGCAGGGGGATATAGTGCTGGAGTGGTTGGTATTTTTGTTTAATAAATGTATGAAAGAGGGAAGGTACCTAGGGATTGGCAGAGAGCATGTATAGTTCCTTTATATAAAGGGAAGGGGGATAAAAGAGAGTGTAAAATTATAGGGGAATAAGTTTACTGAGTATACCAGGTAAAGTGTATGGCAGGGTTATTATTGAAAGAATTAGAGGTAAGACAGAGAGTAGGATTGCAGATGAGCAAGGAGGCTTTAGAGTAGGTAGGGGATGTGTAGATCAAGTGTTTACAGTAAAGCATATATGTGAACAGTATTTAGATAAAGGTAGAGAAGTTTTTATTGCATTTATGGATTTAGAAAAGGCATATGATAGAGTGGATAGGGGAGCAATGTGGCAAATGTTGCAAGTGTATGGAATAGGTAGTAAGTTACTGAAGGCTGTAAAGAGTTTTTATGAGGATAGTGAGGCTCAGGTTAGGGTGTGTAGGAGAGAGGAGATTACTTCCCGGTAAAAGTAGGTCTTAGACAGGGATGTGTAATGTCACCATGGTTGTTTAATATATTTATAGATGGGGTTGTAAAAGAAGTAAATGCTAGGGTGTTGGGGAGAGGGGTGGGATTAAATTATGGAGAATTAAATGCAAAATGGGAGTTGACACAGTTACTTTTGCTGATGATACTGTGCTTATGGGAGATTCTAAAGAAAAGTTGCAAAGGTTAGTGGACGAGTTTGGGAGAGTGTGTAAAGGTAGAAAGTTAAAAGTGAACATAGATAAGAGTAAGGTGATGAGGGTATCAAACGATTTAAATAAAGAAAATTGGATATCACATTGGAGAGAGGGATTATGGAAGAAGTAAATGTTTTCAGATATTTGGGAGTTGATGTGTCAGCGGATGGGTTTATGAAGGATGAGGTTAACCATAGAATTGATGAAGGTAAAAGGTGAGTGGTGCATTGAGGTATCTGTGGAGACAAAAACGTTATCCGTGGAGGCAAAGAAGGGAATGTACGAAAGTATAGTGGTACCAACACTATTATATGGGTGTGAAACATGGGTTGCAAATGCTGCAGCGAGGAGGAGGCTGGAGGCAGTGGAGATGTCCTGTCTAAGGGCAATGTGTGGTGTAAATATTATGCAGAAAATTCGGAATGTGGAAATTAGGAGAAGGTGTGGAGTTACTAAAAGTATTTGTCAGAGGGCTGAAGAGGGGTTGTTGAGGTGGTTTGGTCATTTAGAGAGAATGGATCAAAGTAGAATGACTTGGAGAGCGTATAAATCTGTAGGGAAGGAAGGCGGGGAAGGGGTCGTCCTAGAAAAGGTTGGAGGGAAGGGGTAAAGGAGGTTTTGTGGGCGAGGGCTTGGACTTCCAGCAAGCATGTGGAGCGTGTTAGATAGGAGTGAATGGAGACGAATGGTTTTTGGGACATGACGATCTGTTGGAGTGTGAGCAGGGTAACATTTTGTGAAGGGATTCAGGGAAACCAGTTAATTGATTTAGTTGGACTTGAGTCCTGGAAATGGGAAGTACAATGCCTGCACTTTAAGAAGGGTCTGAGATAGTGACAGCTGGGAGGGACTTTTCTCAGCTGTCGTATCTGAGCTCCTCTGCAAAGACAGTGATATGTATGAGTGTGGTGAAAGTGTTGAATGATGATGAAAGTATTTTCTTTTGGGGATTTTCTTTCTTTTGGGTCACCCTGCCTCGGTGGGAGACGGCCGACTTGTTGAAAAAAAAAAAAAAAATATATATATATATATATATATATATATATATATATATATATATATATATATATATATATATATATATATATATATATATATATATATATATATATATATATATATATATTGAAAATACTGAGATAAGAAATTAATTCCTAATATTGTATGCATTTAAACAATGACAAAATTTATTCGTAATTGTTAATACTCCAACATTTTTTTTTACTTCCAGGACAGACCTACCCAAGGAGGTAATGAGCTTCCTTGATTATCCTTTTCCATCTGGTGAATCTTCATTCATACATCACACTCAAGTACGAAAGTACTTGGAAAGTTATGCAGAACATTACAAACTTTATCCTCACATTAAGGTACTGTATTAAGAATACTTCTATTATATCTACTAAGGTCTCCATCAAGTGTGTATATTGTTAAGAGATAAACCGGATTTATTTTATATAATTTTCATTTTAATTGGTACACTAATTGTCAGTATATTTGAATAAATTTTGTTTGTTTCTTGAAACATCATTTGGCTCCTGAACAGTTATGCTTTTGAAACAAAACGAACAAGCAAATATTTTGAAGAGGTATTTCATGAAATATATTTGTAGAATCAAGAAATTTGTGGATGGATTCAAATAATATTTTAGCAGAGCTCAGATAAGGCAGCTCAGATGAAAATTCACACACACACGAACTATTAAATCTCTGCACCAAATTTACCTTAAACCAACATATATTAGAGTCTACAAGACTAGAAAATACGCAGGACCTCACCTTCACTAACAACGACGATCTGATACGTAATATAAGAGTATCAAAGACAATACACTCAGATCACAACATAATAGAGGTACAGACATGTATGCACAGCGCTCCTGACCAGCAAAATGTTGTCAGTCATGAAGGTCTCTTCACAAAATTCAACTTCAGTAACAAAAACATTCAATGGGATCAAATCAACCATGTCCTAAATAAAACAAGCTGGGAAGATATCCTAAACACGGATCCGAACCTTTGCCTAGAAAAAAATAACTCTTTGGCTCTTGAGGTCTGTTCAAGGCACATTCTATTAAGAAAAAGAAAGAGAAGATGTAAACTAGAAAGAGAGAGACGAAGGCGATAAATCACAGAGCTGCTGAGTGGGGCTAATATATCTGAAATACGAAGGGAGGCACTGGTCAGAGAAATATCAAATATCGAAGTTAAGCTTAAGGAATCTTACAAGAGACAATAATCCCAGGAAGAACTAATAGCCATAGAGGAAATTGAAGAAAACAAGACAAAATACTTCTTCTCTTATGACAAATCTAAGGGTAAAACAACATCCAGTATTGGGTCCTTGCTTAGTCGAGATATGACATACACAGATGACAGCAAAGAAATGAGTGAGATACTAAAGTCGACAATCTAAATGAATTCTTTATGAACGAGACCGAAAATCTGGTCATCTAAAAAATGTCTGATATTATCCTAACACAAAAAGACTTTGAAAAGGCAATAAATGACATGCACATGCACTCTGCCCCAGACCCAGACTCATGGAACTCCATTTTCATCAACAACTTCAAGTAGCCCCTGTCATGTGCCTTCAGCATTCCCGACTTTACAATTGCAGTAAATCATTTGCAAAGAACTACAGACCGATTGCACTAACACCCTCAATTCATGGCTGGGCGGAAACATTTCGAAGTGTTTCCTTACACACATACAACAGGCCTAGTGTCAAATCGACATGTGCCTAGGACAAAATGGTAACTAACCCTATATCATAGAAATCTTTGAAAGCGTTCTAAGAAACAAGATCGTCAACCACCTAAAGACCCATCACTTACATAACCCAGGGCAACACGGGTTTAGAGCAGGTCGCTCCTGCCTTTCCCAGCTACTGGACCACTATGACAGGGTCCTGGATACTATAGAGGATAAACAAAATTTAGATGTAGTATACACAAACTTTGCAAAAGCCACTGTGTAATATCGCACAAAATGCGTGATAAAGGAATAACAGGAAAAGTTGGTAGATGGATCTATAATTTAATAACAAGTAGAACACAAAGAGTAATAGTAAACAGAGTAAAGTCTGAGGCAGCTACGGTGAAAAGCTCTGTTCCAAGGCACAGTACTCGCTCCCATTCTATTCCTCATCCTCATATCTGACATAGATAAAGATGTAAGCCATAGCTCCATGTCTTCCTTTGTGGATGACACCTGGATTGCCATGACAGTGACCTCCATTGAAGACACTGCAAGACTCCAAGCGGACATCAACCAAGTCTTCAAATGGGCCACTCAAAACAATATGAATGTTCAATGAAGAGAAATTTACTCAGATATGGAAAACTCGAGGAATTTAAAAGTGTATTGGAGTATAAAAAGAAATTCGAATCACACAACAGAGCGAAAAACTAATGTGAAGAACCTGGTTGTAATAATGTCAGAGGATCTCACTTTCAAAGGTCACTACAATGTGTCTACCATATCTGCTATGAAATTGATAGGATGGATAATGAGAACCTTCAAATCTAGGGACGCCAATCCCATGATGATTCTCTTCAAATCGCTTGTTCTCTCTAGGCTGAAATATTGCTGTACACTAACGGCCCATTTCAAAGCAGGCGAAATTGCAGACCTGGAGAATGTACAGAGAACTTTCAAGCATGTATAGGTAAGATAAAATACCTAAACTACTGGAAACAGATGAAGCTTCTTGATTTGTACTTCCTGGAATGTAGGCGAGAAAGCTATATGATAATATACACTTGGAAAATCCTAGAGGAGTAGTCCAAAATTTGCACACGAAAATCACTCCTACGAAAGCAAAAGACTCGACAGGAGATGTAACATCCCGCCAAGAAGGCGCTGGACAGGCACTTGGTCAGTACCTGACCAGCCGGTTTGCGTGAGGCCAGCAGTAACAGCCTGGTTGATCAGGCTATGATCTACCACGGGGCCTGGTCACAGACAGGTCCACGGGGGCTTTGATCCCCGAAACCCTCTACAGGTATACTCCAGGTATCTCCTGCTTATACCTTTCCTTCTATGAGAAAATGTTTCTGTATTTTATATCCAGTGATCCTTTTTGAGTTCTCTATTTTTCCCATATCTGACCTGTTGGAATTTCTTAACAGTCCCACCATGACGCACTGCTTTTCTTGGCTTATCCTGGGTGGCTAACCCACCGGGTTATCCTGGGTGGATAACCCACCGGGTTATCCTGGGTGGCTAACCCACCGTGTTATCCTGGGTAGTTAACCCACCTGGTTATCCTGGGTGGCTAACCCACTGGGTTATCATGGGTGGCTAACCCACCAGGTTATCTTGGATGCCTAACCCACCAGGTTATCCTGGGTGGCTAACCCACCGGGTTATCCTGGGTGGCTAACCCATTGGGTTATCCTGGGTGGTTAATCCACTGGGTTATCCTGGGTGGATAACCCATCGAGTTATCCTGGGTGGCTAACCCACCGGATTATCCTGGTGGCTAACCCAACAGGTTATTCTGGGTGGCTAACCCAGATGGTTATCCTGGGTGGCTAACCCAACGTGTTATCCTGGTTGGCTAACCCACTGGGTTATCCTAAGTGGGTAACCCACCTGGTTATCCTGGATGGCTAACCGACTTGGTTATCCTGGGTAGCTAACCCACCGGGTTATCCTGGATGGATAACCCACTGGGTTATCCTGGGTGGCAAATCCACCGGGTTATCCTGCTTGGGTAACCCTCCGGTTATCCTGGGTGGATAACCCACAGGGTTATCCTGGGTGGCTAACCCACCGGGTTATCCTGGGTGGCTAACCCACCTGGTTATCCTGGGTGGCCAACCCACTGGGTTATCCTGGGTGGTAACCCACCTGGTTATCCTGGGTGGATAACCCACCTGGTTATCCTGGGTGGCTAACTATTACAACCTCAGGTTCTCAAGGCCTGTTATCCTGAGTGTAAAAAAAGCTTGGAGCAAAGAAACACCGTAGAAAAGCTTTGTATTGTATTTTCCTTCACCAATATTTATATATATCAGAATTGTATTTTCCTTCACAAAATATTTATATATAAGGCTTTATACAACCATGTACACTATATAAAATAGAGTGGTATAAGTGGTCATAGAGTGGTATAGTAGTCATAGCAAAATAGCCGCCAAGAGACAATGTACAACCGTGCATCAACCAGCACATTGTGGGAATGATAATGGTAAACATGTGAGTGGCATCCACGTCACCTTTACCATTGCCAGATCCACATTATGATTGGCTGAACAAAGGTGTTGATCTGATGATGGGGCCCCGATCACCAAATCTTTAACAACATGGTTCGCTGGTTGGTGAGGCAGCCTATATGGGTGTGTTTAACATGCTCCGAATAAGGTGACATACTCTTTGCATGCAACACCCCACCCCAAGAGGGCTCAGGTCTAGGCTCAAATGGGTAGAGTGCCGCTATGGCACGTTTCAATAATGGGACTGCCTTTCCCCTCAACCATCCCACTCATTAGATAAAGCTAAACTTTTCTTGAGACATAAAGTCCGGCTTTAAACTTTAGAGTGAGACAGCAGACCTGCGGTCAGTAGCAGAATATCTCACAAAAAAAAGCACAAGGGGAAAAAAAGAGCTGGCTCTACCCAAAGTCCCTAACACAACCTAACCTAATATTAGATTTGAGATAACACATCAGCCAGCGTATTGTCTTTGCTAGAGATGTGCTTAATGTTCAATTTGTTGGGTTGCAGCTTGATGCTCCAATGCATGAGTATTGTGTTGTGATTCTTCATGGATTAGAGGTACACCAGAGGGTTGTGGTCACTATTGATGGTGACCACCTGAAAAGTCTGGCCCACGTAAACGTCAAAGTGCTCTAATGCCAATATCAGAGCTTGGGCCTCCTTCTCTATAGTGAAGTAAGCCCTCTGCTGTGGTTGGTAATTGGCCGAATAGTAGGTCACAGGCTGCAACCCATCTTCCCCAGATTGCTGAAGACTGCCCCCACCCCAGACTCACATGCATCAATCAGTAAGGAGAATTGTTTTGAAAAGTCTGGAGACAAAAGAATGGGTGCAGTACAAAGTAATCTCTTTGCTTTCGTAAAAGCATTTTGACATTCTCGGGTCCAATTAAAACTTTGTGACTGGTAAGTGAGGTTAGAGGGGCAACAATATCTGCAAAATTTTTACAGAATCTTCTATAAGACCCTACCATCCCTAGAAAACGTTGGAGGGATTTCCTGTCAGTGGGTACTGGATAATTTTAATGGCAAGAATTTTTGCAAATTTAGGGGCCACTTTGCCACTACCTACTTCATGGATTAAAAAATTAATAGTTGATTGACCAAAGGATGACTTTGACAAATTAACAGTTAAGTGAAAACTCTGGAAGGTCTCAAAGAGAGCCTTAAGCCTAAATATATGTTGATCCCAAGTGTCCGACAGAACAACTATGTCATCTAGGTAAGCGGACGTGCCTTTAAGTCCTTTAATAGCCTGATGGATCAGTCTCTGGAATGATGCAGGTGAGTTTTTCATTCCGAAGGGGGTAACTGTATATTGACAATGACCTGGAATTACGAAGGCAGAGATTTCTTTTGCCTTATCTGTTAAAGGTACTTGATAGTAACCTTTAAGGAGGACTAATTTGGATACAAAAGTAGCCTTACCCACAAAGTCAATTACGTCATCCAGACGTGGCAGAGGGTAAGCATCTGCAACTGTAACCTTATGCACATTCGAAACCCTCCATCAGCTTTGTTAACAAGGATGCACGGTGAAGCCCACGGACTAGATGACTCCTCCACTAACCCATGCTCTAACAGAAATTCTACCTCCTGCTTGAAACAGCCTCTGTTGTTTTAGGATTAGCTCCGTAGAGGGAGAGTTTAATAGGTTTAGAGTTTCCAACATCTATGTCATGATATCCTAGTGTACATTTTTTCGGCACATCGAAAAATATCAGCATAAGACTGTAAGAGCACAGTTAAACTAGTTACTTAATTCTTAGACAACCCCAACATTAAAGGGCTAGGGTCCTTGAGGAGGACCGAAATGCGAAGCTTTATATTAATCTCAGAAATAGAGTTCAAAGAGTTAGGGCCATCAGAGGCAGAGGACAGAGTCATTACTGGGACTTTATCTGGTGTATTAATGGCTTTAATTTGATTAATGTGATAGGTTTTACTTTTTGAGGTCTTGTCAAGGGGAAATACCACATAATTTACATCAGATAATTTACTTACAATTTGCATTGGTCCTGTAAATCTAGCTTTCAAGGTATGGCCAGGTATAGGCTCCTGTACCAACACCTTATCTCCTGGATGGAAGGAGCGAAACTTTGAATTTCTGTCATACCTCTGTTTCATGGTATTCTGAGCTGCCTTTAACCCTTTCAGGGTCGCAAGACCCTATCCGAATCTCGTTCTCAGGTTCGCAGAATCTTAAAAAAAAAAAAAAAATTCTTATGAAATGATAGTTTTTATTTCTAAATCTAATAGGCTAAAAAAAAAAATTGCGATCAATATTTACCGAGATGTAGAGGATTAAAGTTGACCAAAATTGAACCGCTTACGGCAACATCGCTGACTTCCGGTTGGCCGTTATTTTTTATTTACTTTCTTGGAGGTGTTTTCTTATCGATTTTAATTTTTTTGTTTTCAAATAACTTTTAAGGCCTGTGAGACCAATATAATTGCTGTTTTTCAAATATTCACTCTTTGATTATTACACAATAACGGCATAAAATTTGTTCTCACTATTTTGTTTACAAAACATATTTACAAACACTTACAATGAAAAATATTGTTTATTACTATTGTTCAATTATATATATATACATATTTAAAGTCAATGGACATGTTTCTAGAAGTTTTGCAGCTTCTGGAAGTCATTTAAACATGGTGTCATGCACAGTGGTGTTTTACACTCTTCGCAAATATAACGAGTGTCTTTGCGTTGCTGTGGGCGGTTTTTTGTATGTGCACAGACATAACACCTCTTCTGAGCCTTTTTCTTGCAAGCAGTAGCAGGCAGTGTTGTTAGGAAGTGTTCACCACCAGGCCTCAGACGAGAGGGCAGGTGTTGATGACTTGGTGGGCGGGTTTCTATTGCAGGTGTTGCCTGATGACAGACAAACAAAATTCGCCATATGGTGGTTTGTTTGTGGTCTTCAACTTATAAATATTATAAGCATTGAGCATAGAAATGTCCAGAATGTGAAAAAAGAGTTTTATATACCACTTATAACTCTTGCGAACACAATCAGCAAACCCAATCTGCATGTCACATTTGTCCACTGAACGCATATTGAGAGTGTAGTCCATCACAGCTGCAGGTTCTAGAATGGGTTCATTGGTCTCTATTCAGCCTACCAGTGTCTGTCATTTTATTAGGGTGAACTGATGACAACAGTGTGACATCTCGTTTGTCATGCCACCGAAATGCCATGATGTCATTGGCAGCAAACGCCTGTACCTCACCTCTACGAGTGCCTGCATTGAACCTAGGCATATGTTTACGATTTTCACGCACTGTACCGCACACATCTGTCATGTTCACTCGCAAAAAATCACTGAGGGAGGGGCTTGTGTACCAGTTATCAGTATATAATATATGCCCCTTGCCAAGATATGGTTCCATCATTGTTCTAACCACATCACCAGAGATACCCAATAACCTCCTGGTATCTTTCAATGTATTACTTCCAGTGTACACAATAATATCCAATACAATACCACTGTAGCAATCACAAAGCACAAATAACTTTATACCAAAGTGTTTCCTCTTGCTTGGTATATACTGCTTGAACGACAGTCTGCCTTTGAACAGAATCAAAGACTCATCAATAACAAGCTTCCTGAAGGGATAAAAATACATATTGAATTTCTGTTTCAGGTACACAAACACATTCCTAATCTCATATAACCTGTCATTTCTGTCAGGCCTGGTTTTGTCTGAGAAGTGGAGCATACGTAACAGTAGCACAAATCGATTCACTGATATTATATCACTGAAACCTGGTGTTGCACTCAGGCGGTCTGTCGACCAGTATGATTTGACACTGTGCTTAAACACATGTGGCATAAGCATTATTGTGGCAAAGAAAAGATACATCTCAGCCACAGTTGTCTCTTTCCACCTGTTGAGGCGTGATGTTGGTGAAAGTATTGTGTTTGCAATGGTGTACTCGTAGTATCTGTTGCTTTCCCTGACAATAATTTCAATCAGGGGTTCGTCAAAGAATAACTCGAAACATTCCAGTTCAGTGGCATTGTTCCCAAGGGGACAAGATGGGTGTATTCCACTTTGACTTTCATCAAACTGATGGGGATTGGGAATAAAATTGTCAGCTTCCTGCCAATCCCAGGTGAGGTCTGCTGGTGGGTACTGGATATTGCCAGGTGGTTGTGGTGGTTGTGGTTGTGCAGGTTGGTGTGGTGGGTGGGTAGGGGAGGGTGGCTTTGTTGTAAGTCTGGTGAGTCAGCGGCGTCGGTGGCAGCATGGCTCACTGCTGGTGCCTCACGCCTGGCACTACCACTACCACCACCAATACCACCACCACTACCACCACCACTACCACCACCACTACCACCCCCACTACCACCACCACTACCACCACCACTACCACCACCACTACCACCACCACTACCACCACCACTACCACCACCACTACCACCACCACTACCACCACCACTACCACCACCACTACCACCACCACTACCACCACCACTACCAGATGCATGAACATTTCTCATCCCAATTGCAACACTATCATCTTCATTTTCACTATCTGTTCCTGTTGTACGCCCACGGGATGTACTCTGAGATGTACTCCTTCCCCTTGGAACATCATATGACACACTACCAGAGCGCATATACCGTCGTATATACTGACGTTTCACTGGAGAATATTCCACTCCACTCTCGCTATTGAACTGTTTTGAAGAACTTGGAGTTCATATTCACTATCACTATCATCACCAGTGGTCACATCAGAGTCCGGGATATGAGTAAAGAAGAGTTTCCTCCTTTCTGGTACAACTGAACGTGAACAAGACGCCACAGCACCAGAGGTGGAAGGTTGAATGTCGTCTGGGTTTTCCTCACTATTACCGGTATTATGGTCACTAGTTTCGGTCACAACCTCCTCAAAACCTTGAAACTCATCATCACTGACATTCCCATCGGTGTTAGAACTGTCACTGGGGAACAAAAGTGTTCCAATTCGCCGAGGAGTGAGGAGTTTCTTACCGCGAGGCATGGTGAACAAGGTGTACTAACATGGCGTCCCCACAATGCACCACTGGGTCCCCGATTTTTTCCTACTGCGCACACTGACCACGCAGACCCATTCTCTCACCTCTAGGCCTACCAGCCTTTTTCAGCTTAATTTTAAGGCGCTAGAATTTATGTGTACTAGTACATGGAAAACCCTGGCGGGTAAGCCATACTAGCGGGAATGGGATGGAGAGGTGCAGGTTTAATGGGGTGTCCAGGCTTCCCTACCTGCTGACACTCTAGACAACAGTGGATATGATTTTTACATCTTGCCTTAACTTTGGCCAAAAGAATTCTTTTAATATTCTATACATAGTTTTGGTAATTTCTAAATGGCCTCCTAAGGAAGAGTTATGGGCTATATTTACGATATTTTACGATTGTTACGAAAGTCGTGGTTGTTTAGTATAGACGTAAACTCCTGTGCCTTATCAAACAATGCAGTATGCACCATAGCTGCCCAATGAACCTCAGGCCACCCTAAAGTCGAGCCTGATTTTCAATTGCTTAGAAAAACTGTTCAGGCTCTGCTTCAACAAAATGAGGAACAAACTGTACTGCCCTTTGCAAACTGAAGTCATCTACAGTCTGATGGAATTGCCTCATCTCCTTCTCTCTATCAAACTCCTTAGCAAATGCACTCTGTTCTCTGGTTTGTTCAAGATTGAGTCTGGCTAACTCAAGCGCCAATGAAGCGGACTCGCCCGAAGACAACCCCACACCTGTGACTTCACGAGACTGCTGGTTTTGCTCAGGAGTTTGGTATCTCCATTATTTTGCAGAGACCTTAATGGTGATCTACGATTAACAGATCCTGTCAAGGGAGAAACGTCAGTTCGATATGCCATAGTTTCAGTTTGTAGTTTAGTCCTTATAATATCACGCAGCTGTGAATCCTTGAGGTTGCATTGATAGTCAATACCAATAGAACGAGCAATTCGCCAACAATGCTGTAGAGAGAATTTGGGCAAGTTTTGGAGAGTGAACTCAGACACTAATTGCCTGACTCGAATAGGTGGCATTAATCTCAACATAACACGCTGTTTGCAACACGCTCAAGCCGCTATGCACAGTACGACTGCAGAATACTCACACGATAGCAAGACTGACACGCAATAACAAAGCCAGTACGTACGCACCGTAGCAAGGCTGACACACCATAGCAAACCCAACTACAGAATACTCACACTATAGCAAGGCTGACCATAGTGAAGCGAATGCAAAGATGACACACAAAATTTGTGAAGCGTTGGCAAGGCATACGCAATGCCAGATAGCAAGCTGTCTGATACAAGACTAGCTCCTGCTCCAGCTTCAACTCTAGGCTCAGCTCCTGCTCTAAGTCCAGCTCCAGCTTCAGCTCCTGGACAGGCTACCCATATTACAACCTCAGGTTCTAAAGGCCTGTTATCCTGAGTGTAAAAAGAGCTTGGAGCAAAGAAACACCGAGAAAAGCTTTGAATTGTATTTTCCTTCACCAAGTATTTATATATATTAGAATTGTATTTTCCTTCACCAAATATTTATATATAAGGCTTTATACAACTATGTACACTATATACAATAGAGTGGTATTAGTGCACACCATGGTAGTCAAGGCAAAACAGCAACCAAAAGACAATGTACAACCGTGCATCAACCAGTGCAGGGTGGGAATGACAATGGTAAACATGTGAGTGGCATCCACGTCACCTTTACCATTGCCAGATCCACATTATGATTGGCTGAACCAAGGTGTTAATCTGATGATGGGGCCCCAATCACCAAACCTTTAACAAGATGGTTCGTTGGTTGGTGAAGCAGCCTATATGGGTGTGTTTAACATGCTCCGAATAAGGTGACGTACTCTTTGCATGCAACACCCCCACCCCAAGAGGGCTCAGGACTAGGCTTCCACCTCAAATGGGTAGAGTGCCGCCATGGCACGTTGCAATAATGGGAACGCCTATCCCCTCAACCATCCCACTCATTAGATAAAGCTAAACTTTTCTCGAGACATACAGTCCGGCTTTAAACTTTAGAGTGAGACAGCAGACGGTAGGGCTAACGTAGGTCCAAGATACCTGTGGTCAGGAGCAGAATATCTGCTCACTAAAAAAAAAAAAAACACAATGGGAAAAAAAAGACCTGGCTCTACCCAAAGTCCCTAACACATCCTAAGCTAATATTAGATTCGAGATAACACATCAGCCAGCATATTGTCTTTGCCAGAGATGTGCTTAATGTTCAATTTGTAGGGTTGCAGCTTGATGCTCCAACGCATGAGTCTTGTGTTGTGATTTTTCATGGATTAGAGGTACACTAGAGGGTTGTGGTCACCATCTAATGCCAATATCAGAGCTAGGGCCTCCTTCTCTATAGTGGAGTAAGCCCTCTGGTGTGGTTGGTGTTTGGCCGAATAGTAGGCCACGGGCTGCAACCCATCGTCACCAGATTGCAGAAGCACTGCCCCCACCCCAGACTCACATGCATCAATCAGTAAGGAGAATTTTTTTGAAAAGTCTGGAGACAAAAGAATAGGCAGCCTATATGGATGTGTTTTATGCTCAGAATAAGGTGACGTACTGTTTGCATGCAACACTAACTCATCGGGTTATCCTGGTGGCTAATCCATCGGGTTATCATGGGTGGCTAACCCACCGGGTTATCCTGGTGGCTAACCCACCAGGTTATCTTGGGTGGCTAACAAACCGAGTTATCCTGGGTGGCTAACCCACTGGGTTATCCTGGGTGGCTAACTCATAAAGTTATCCTGGGTGGCTAACCCACCAGGTTATCCTGGGTGGCTAACCCACCGGGTTATCATAGGTGGCTAACCCAATGGGTTATCCTGGGTGGCTAACCCACCGGGTTATCCTAGGTGGCTAACCCACCGGGTTTCAAAATCTGAACAAAATCTACATGCAGTTTTTTCTTCATATAATGCTAAGGTGTGAGCAGTGTTCTATGTATGTTTGGTGTGTGAATAAGAACCAGTGAAGGTGCCAGGACTCTGGTCTACCCTGCCTTGATCTTCCCTGGTTTGGTCTGGTCTGGTCTGGTCTGCCCTGGTCTGGTCTGTTCTGCACTGGTCTGGTCTGGTCCGCCTTGGTCTGGTCTGGGCTACCCTGGTCTGGTCTGGGTTGGGCTGCCCTGGTCTGGTCTGGTCTGCCCTGGTCTCGTCTGGTATGCCCTGGTCTGGTCTGGTCTACCCTGGTCTAGTCTGGTCTGCCCTGGCCTGGTCTGGTCTACCCTGGTCTTGTCTGGGCTGGGCTTCCCTGGTCTGGTCTGGTGTGGTGTGGTTTGGTCTGGTTTGGTCTGCCTGGTGTGGTCTGCCCTGGTCTCCCCTGGCCTGGTCTGGTCTGCCCTGGTCTGGTTGGGTCTGCTCTGGTCTGACCTGGTCTGCTCTGGTCTGGTCTGGTATGCTCTGGTCTGGTCTGGTCTGGTATGCTCTGGTCTGGTCTGGTCTACCCTCGTCTGGTCTGGTCTGCCCTGGCCTGGTCTGATCTACCCTAGTCTGGTCTGGGCTGGGCTTCCCTGGTCTGGTCTAGTGTGGTCTGGTCTGGTGTGGTGTGGTCTGGTGTGGTCTGGTTGGGTCTGCCCTGGTCTGCTCTGGTCTGACCTGGTCTGCTCTGGTCTGCCCTGGTCTGATATGCCCCATCTGGTCTTGTCTGCCCTGGTCTCCTCTGGTCTGCCCTGGTCTGGTCTGGTCTACCCTGGTCTGGTCTGGGCTGGGCTTCCCTGGTCTGGTCTGACCTGGTCTCGTCTATTCTGCCCTGGTCTGGTCTGCCCTTGTCTGGTCTGGTATGCCCTGGTCTGGTCTGGTCCAACCTGGTCTGGTCTGAGCTGGGATGCCCTGGTCTGGTCTGGTGTCGTCTCGTCTGCCCTGGTCTGGTCTGACCTGATCTGGCCTGGTCTGTCCTGGTCTGCTTTGGTCTGCCCTAGTCTGGTCTGGTCTGCCCTGGTCTTGTCTGGTCTGCCCTGGTCGGCTCTGGTCTTCCTTGGTCTGCTCTGGTCTGCACTGGTCAGGTCTGGTTTTCCCTGGTCTGCCTTGGTCTGCTCTGCCCTGGTGTGGTCTGCTTTACCCTGGTCTGCCCTGGTCTTCCCTGGTCTGCTCTGGTCTGCCCTGGTCTGCTCTGACCTGGTCCCAACATCTTCACTGGTGTACTAATAATTTTTTTATTTACTTTGCTTGTTTTCCTCTAATCCTTTGTGTTTAATTCGTTAGGTTTACCTGGAGATGGTTTCGGGGGTCTGAGACCAGGCCCCGTGGTGGATCAGGGTCTGATCAATCAGGCTGTTACTGCTTGCCGCACGCAAACTGACGTACGAACCACAGCCCGGTGGCCTGGTGGCTAGAGCTCTCGTTTCACACACGGAGAGCCCGGGTTCGATTCCCGGCGGGTGGAAACATTTCGACGTGTTTCCTTACACCTGTTGTCATGTTCACCTAGCAGCAAATAGGTACCTGGGTGTTAGTCGACTGGTGTGGGTCGCATCCTGGGGGACAAGATTAAGGACCCCAATGGAAATAAGACAGACAGTCCTCGATGACGCACTGACTTTCTTGGGTTATCCTGGGTGGCTAACCCTCCGGGGCTAAAAATCCGAAGAAAATCTTATCTCTCTTGTCTTAGCTTGGTTGTTCAGGTACTGACTTTAGGTGCCTGTCCAGTGCCTTCTTGAAGACAACCAGGGGTCTATTGGTAATCCCCCTTATGTATGCTGGGAGGCAGTTGAACAGTTTTGGGCCCCTGACACTTATTGTGTAGTTTTTCAGTGTACTTAAGCCATTCCAAGTAATCTATCGTACTTAAGGAACGCAGGCGAGAAAGATACATGATAATATACACTTGGAAAATTCTCGAGGGCTTAGTACCAAACTTGCACACGAAAATCACTCCCTACGAAAGCAAAAGACTCGGCAGACGATGCAACATTCCCTCAATGAAAAACTCGTCACTCTTCCAAAGACTCTTATGATGTATGATGTTAATGCTGCCGATTTGGAATTTTTTGCCACTTCTACCGCTTTCTTTGTTAGAATTCAGTTATTAAATATTTCCTCTTGCAATAGCTATAAGGGGAAGGTGAGTGAGGTATTCTTGTGTTGTGAGTCTTGCATGGAATATCATCGGTGGCAAACATGGCAACTGTCATAGGTTTTGCCTTTTCCGTGTACCGCAAGCCTATGCACAGTGGCATGTACATTCACTACTTCTCTTATCATGCCTCCTCTGTCAAGAAAAGTGTTCTTATCTCCCTCTTTATCCGTGCTCTCCGTATTTGTGATCCTCAGTTCCTTGAAGCAGAAATTTCCACTCTTCATAATTCATTTTCCCGCCTGGGCTACCCTTCCCATTTCATAGACTCTGCTTTCTCTCGTGCCAAACGCACTTTCTTCTCTCCTAAACCCTCTACTCCTGGGGACTCTCCTGTCCTCTTCCTTCCCTACATCTCTGGTCTCTCTAATCTCAGCAACTCTCTCTGTTCCTTAGACATCAAACTTACCTTTCGCCAGACTAACACTCTTCGCACTAATCTAGTTCATACCTCCCCTCCCTCTATAGATTCTCCTGGTGTCTATTCTATTTCTTGCTCCTCCTGTCCTCTTCAGTACTTCGGAGAAACTGGCCGATCTCTTTCTGACAGACTTAGGGAGCACACAAATAGTGTTAGGCTTGCCGACACTAATAATGCTCTTTTCTGTCATGTCAGAGATCACAGTCATCCTATTGATTGGTCTTCTGCTAAAACTGTCTACCCTACGTCCAACTTTCACAGTCGCCGTTTGGTTGAATCGTCCCTTATACACAACTTTCCCTGTAGATTCTTTCCTCTCCCATTACATTGTTAAATGCTCCAAACTTCAGAACACCCGTGACTTAACCTGATTCCTTCTATCTCTTCCCCCTTCTCCTTTTTCCTCTGGGTTTTCTTTCTTTCTTTTCTTTTGCCTTGTATTTGTCCTTCTTTATTTTATTTTCATTTTTTTCCCCTCTGTGTTCTTGTCCTTACCCTATGTGGGCCGCCAGCTTCATTGCAGTGCTCCTTTTCTAGAATATGACTGTCTCCACTACTACTACTACCACTACTACCTCCATTACCTCTCCACCACTTTCTTGTGCCCTCCCTTGTCTGCCTGCCTATAAATACCCCTTCCACCTGTCCTTTGTGTTAGTGTGACTTTGTAAATTGTCCAAGTCGGACCGAAACGTCGTCGTAAGCTCCTCTCTTTTTTTATATGTGCGGGTTGTGTGTGAACCAGGCTGTTACTGCTAGCAGCACGCAAACTGACGTACGAACCACAGTCCCGCTGGTCAGGTACTGACTGTAGGTGCCTGTCCAGTGCCTTCTTGAAAACAGGTCTTTGTGCCATGTGTAATCATGTTTTCTTTCCTTTATAATTTTTGGGGATTTTTGGTTATATCAGATATAAGATTTGTAGAGATTGCTTAATAATAATCCTCAGTGATTTTTTAAAATATCGCTCATTTTGTTATGGTCGTCTGCATAAGAAGTTCCTGTGAGTAAGTGGGTCAACAATACAGGTGTTTTATTTTATTGCATTTTGTCTATGTTTAGCAATGTTAATTTTTTGTCTTTTCCGTCAATTATGAATATTTAAATTTGTGCTGGGTAATATCTCCGAGTGAATTATATTTTCTTTGTAGTAACATTCGCTTTTTTCAGGAATTCGGTAAACCTTCTTAATCTTTTGTACATTATTCTGAGTTTTCTTTCAATATTTGACCTCTTGGGTTTCCTCAGTAGAATATATTTTCTACACGCATTGTTTGCCTCTTTTTTGTTATCTTTATCTTGCACTGCTGTGGGTTATCTTTATCGTGCACTGCTGTGGGTTATGAGTTCTCATAAACATTTGCCTAGAAATGTTTGATAGTTGTTTCTAAGTGTTGTACCAGGTAATTCTCTAATTGCTGAAGCTAAATTTACTGGATATCCATCCATGTTGGTTATTTCTGATGATCTCTACACACAGACATTGCTTCTCTTCAGTGTTTCTGTTATGTCCTGGACTGCTAAGTCTTTCATTAGTTTCTCATTGTTTATAACGATCAAATCTTGTGATTATTTTTTTTTCTAGTAGGTTATGTTATTTGTTGGGACAAAGTAAATTTTTGTCAGAGCCTTAATAGCTGTCTGGTATACACAGGTTAGGTTAGGTAAGGTTCGTCAGGAAATAGGACAAGTGTTTCCTGACGCGGGTCTAAGTCAGATGATGACCCGCCATTGGAGCTTTGGGTCATCTGACCGAGGCCTTCGCTGGCTTACCAGGTCCACCCCTTTAAAAATTATGTCATATTTATAACCATTTAGAGTAGGTATACACAGTAGTTAAGTTTTTTCTATAAGAAAAGTAGAGAAATATTGAGGGAGATTATAGAAGAGGAAATATTTTAAGAGATATCTGTTATTACAATGCAGATTCAATTCAAAACGACATTATTAATAAAGCATTTATGTGAAAATGTTTAAAAACTTTCAGTTTGGTCATTATGTGGAGGAAGTAAAGCCAGTGATGAAGAAGGAAGGCCCTCCAGCCTGGGAGGTGACCACTACAAACACTGAGTCCAAGAAGACATACACAACCACCTGTGATGCTCTTCTTGTGTGTAATGGGTAAATAAATCTTTAATTTTTTCCGGAGTTTACTCGGTTGTACTCTGTTTTTTGGTCTTATTGTATAATATACTTGCCGAGAAAATGCTGAACAATTACGTCCATAGAACACCTGGAAAATGGGAAGCTATCAGCGTTGATCAGATGAAACTTCAGTTTTCCAGTTAGAGGGTTTTTTTTTTCAGACAAATTGCCATTCGTGATTCTCTACGAACCAAAAATTTCAGATTAAATTTCATATCCTTAGTTAGGGTAAGGGTTGTTTGGTTAATTAATATTATAACAAAAATGTCTGGCTTATGTCTGGCTTTTAAAGCCTGTAGTAAAATCTGAAGCGTCTACATTCTTACATATGACAAAAGAGTTGGAAAATTGGGCAGGAAGAAGGGGTAGGATAGCTTAAATTCGATTGAAGATGAGCACTTCGCTATCATCAGGTTAGACCCCCTCTTTCCTCTTCCTTGATAAGAGGCGTGTCTCAGCTCCTGGCCTCCCGTCTTAACTGTGAAGTGAGATTCAAAATATGTTTATTCGCTTAAAAAAACATTAAGTACTAGTTAATACGATTACGATTATTGACTATTAATCGTAATCATACTAACTCTTGACTATATTTTTATTATTAACACATCAGCCGTCTCCCACCAAGGCAGGGCGGCCTGAAAAAGAAAAACTTTCATCATCATTCACTCCATCACTGTCTTGCCAGAGGGGTGCTTTACACTAGAGTTATAAAACTGCAACATTAACATCCCTCCTTCAGAGTGCCGGCACTGTACTTCCCATCTCCCTGAATCCCTTCATAAATGTTACCTTGCTTACACTCGAACAGCACATCAACTCCTAAACACCATTTGTCTCCATTTACTCCTATCTAACATGCTTACGCATGCTTGCTGGAAGTCCAAGCCCCTCCCACACAAAACCTCCTTTACCCTCTCCCTCCAACCTTTCCTAGGCCGACCCCTACCCCACCTTCCCTCCACTACAGATTTATACACTCTCGAAGTCATTCTATTTTGCTTCACCCTCTCTACATGTCCAAACCACCTCAACAACCCCTCCTCAGCTCTCTGGATAATAGTTTTGGTAATCCCACATCTCCTCCTTATTTCCAAACTACGTATTCTCTGCATTATATTCACACCACACATTGATCTCAGACATGATATCTCCATTGCCTCCAGCCTTCTCCTCGTTGCAACATTCACCACCCATGTTTCACATCCATATAAGAGCGTTTGTATACATATTCTCTCATATATTCCCCTCTTTGCTTCCAGGGACAAAGTTCTTTATGTCCACGGATTCCTAAGTGCACCACTCACCTTTTCCCTCCATCAATTATGTGATTCACCTCATCTTTCATAGACCCATCATGTGACACGTCCACTCCTAAATATTTGAATACATTCACCTCTTCCATACTCTCTCCTCCAATCTGCTATCCAATCTTTCATTATCTACTTTTTTTGTTATCCTCATCACCTTACTCTTTTCTATATTCACTTTTAATTTCCTTCTTTTACATACCCTACCAAACTCGTCCACCAACCTCTGCAACTTCTCTTCAGAATCTCCCAAAAGCACAGTGTCATCAGCAGAGAGCAAATGAGACAACTCCCACTTTGTGTTAGATTCTTTATCTTTTAACCCCACACCTCTTGCCAAGACCCTCGCATTCACTTCTCTTACAACCCCATCTATAAATATATTGAACAAGCATGGTGACGTCACACATCCTTGTCTAAGACCTACTTTTACTGAGAAATAATCTCCCTCTCTCCTACACACTCTAACCTGAGCCTCACTATCCTCGTAAAGACTCTTAACTATTAACTGTTAATCATAATGACTATTAACACAACATCATCTGGTAACAACGACCATTAACACCACATCCCCTGGTAACACTGACTATTAACACAACATCCCCTGGTAACACTGACTATTAACACAACATCCCCTGGTAACACTAACTATAAACACCACATCCCTTGGTAACACTGACTATTAACACAACATCCCCTGGTAACACTGACTATTAACACAACATCCCCTGGTAACACTGACTATTAACACCACATCCCCTGGTACCACTGACTATTAACATCACATCCCCTGGTAACACTGACTATTAACATCACATCCCCTGGTAACACTGACTATTAACACCACATCCCCTGGTAACACTGACTATTAACATCACATCCCCTGGTAACACTGACTATTAACTTCACATCCCCTTGTAACACTGACTATTAACACACCATCCCCTGGTAACACTGACTATTAACACAACATCCCCTGGTAACACTGACAATTAACACAACATCCCCTGGTAACACTGACTATTAACACAACATCCCCTGGTAACACTGACTATTAACACAACATCCCCTGGTAACACTGACTATTAACACAACATCCCCTGGTAACACTGACTATTACACTAACATCCCCTGGTAACACTGACTATTAACACAACATCCCCTGGTAACACTGACAATTAACACAACATCCCCTGGTAACACTGACTATTAACACAACATCCCCTGGTAACACTGACAATTAACACAACATCCCCTGGTAACACTGACAACTAACACAACATCCCCTGGTAACACTGACTATTAACACAACATCCCCTGGTAACACTGACCATTAACACCATATCCCCTGGTAACACTGACTATTAACATCACATCCCCTGGTAACACTGACTATTAACTTCACATCCCCTTGTAACACTGACTATTAATACAACATCCCCTGGTAACACTGACTATTAACACAACATCCCCTGGTAACACTGACAATTAACACAACATCCCCTGGTAACACTGACTATTAACACAACATCCCCTGGTAACACTGACTATTAACACAACATCCCCTGGTGACACTGACTATTAACACAACATCCCCTGGTAACACTGACTATTAACACAACATCCCCTGGTAACACTGACCATTAACACAACATCCCCTGGTAACACTGACTATTAACACAACATCCCTTGGTAACACTGACCATTAACACAACATCCCCTGGTAACACTGACTATTAACACAACATCCCCTTGTAACACTGACCATTAACACAACATTCCCTGGTAACACTGACTATTAACACAACATCCCCTGGTAACACTGACAATTAACACAACATCCCCTGGTAACACTGAAAATTAACACAACATCCATGGTAACACTGTCTATTAACACAACATCACCTGGTAACACTGACAATTAACACAACATCCCCTGGTAACAATGACTATTAACACAACATCCCCTGGTAACACTGACAATTAACACAACATCCCCTGGTAACACTGACAATTAACACAACATCCCCTGGTAACACTGAATATTAACACAACATCCCCTGGTAACACTGAAAATTAACACATCATCCCCTGGTAACACTGACTATTAACACAACATCTCCTGGTAACCCTGACTATTAACACAACATCCCCTGGTAACACTGACTATTAACACAACATCCCCTGGTAACACTGACAATTAACACATCATCCCCTCGTAACACTGACTATTAACACAACATCTCCTGGTAACACTGACTAATAACACAACATCCCCTGGTAACACTGACTATTAACACAACATCCCCTGGTAACACTGACAATTAACACAACATTCCCTGGTAACACTGACTAATAACACAACATCCCCTGGTAACACTGACTATTAACACAACATCCCCTGGTAACACTGACAATTAACACAACATTCCCTGGTAACACTGACTATTAACACAACATGTCCTGGTAACACTGACAATTAACACAACATCCCCTGGTGACACCAACTGTTAACACAACATCCCCTGGTGACACCAACTGTTAACACAACATTCCTGGTGACACCAACTGTTAACACAACATCCCCTGGTGACACCAACTGTTAACACAACATCCCCTGGTGACACCAACTGTTAACACAACATCCCTGGTGACACAACTGTTAACACAACATCTCCTGGTGACACCAACTGTTAACACAACATCCCCTGGTGATACCAACTGTTAACACAACATCCCCTGGTGATACCAACTGTTAACACAACATCCCCTTGTGACACCAACTGTTAACACAACATCCACTGGTGACACCAACTGTTAACACAACATCCCCTGGTGACACCAACTGTTAACACAACATCCCCTGGTGATACCAACTGTTAACACAACATCCCCTGGTGACACCAACTGTTAACACAACATCCCCTGGTGATACCAACTGTTAACACAACATCCTCAGGTGATACACACTTGTGTTACTCAAAGAGTTATTTGCTCTATAATAAAGTTGATCCAGAGACCAGTTACTCATCATACCAGATTTTTTTATCATTTCTCCATCACTCTTATTTAATCTTTTTAGTTAAATTTTTAACGGATCCGGATCTGTATAGACTCGATCGTCACTTTCAGCCACATCAAAGAATACAGACATTATTTCTAGTTATAATTGTGAGAGTCCAAGCATTTCTAGATTATCTCATTAATCAAAATATTGTAATAGACTGTGGGAAATATTGAATAAATACTAGAATGTAATCACCCTTTAAAGTGGAGATGTGTGCTCTGGGTTGTCTCGGTGCTCTGGGTTGTCTCTCGGTGCTCTGGGTTGTCTCTCGGTGCTCTGGGTTGTCTCTCGGTGCTCTGGGTTGTCTCGGTGCTCTGGGTTGTCTCTCGGTGCTCTGGGTTGTCTCTCGGTGCTCTGGGTTGTCTCGGTGCTCTGGGTTGTGTCTCGGTGCTCTGGGTTGTCTCGGTGCTCTGGGTTGTGTCTCGGTGCTCTGGGTTGTCTCGGTGCTCTGGGTTGTCACTCGGTGCTCTGGGTTGTCTCTCGGTGCTCTGGGTTGTCTCGGTGCTCTTGGTTGTCTCTCGGTGCTCTGGGTTGTGTCTCGGTGCTCTGGGTTGTGTCTCGGTGCTCTGGGTTGTCTCGATGTTCTGGGTTGTCTCGGTGCTCTGGGTTGTCTCTCGGTGCTCTTGGTTGTCTCTCTGTGATCTTGGTTGTCTCTCGGTGCTCTGGGTTGTCTCTCGGTGCTCTGGGTTGTCTCGGTGCTCTGTGTTGTCTCGGTGCTCCGGGTTGTCTCTCGGTGCTCTGGGTTGTCTCTCGGTGCTCTTGGTTGTCTCTCGGTGCTCTGGGTTGTGTCTCGGTGCTCTTGGTTGTCTTTCGGTGCTCTTGATTGTGTCTCGATGCTCTGGATTGTCTCTCGGTGCTCTGGGTTGTGTCTCGGTGCTCTGGGTTGTCTCTCGGTGCTCTGGGTTGTGTCTCGGTGCTCTGGGTTGTCTCTCGGTGCTCTGGGTTGACTCTCGGTGCTCTGGGTTGCCTCTCGGTGCTCTGGGTTGTCTCTCGGTGCTCTGGGTTGTCTCTCGGTGCTTTTGTTGTCTCTCGGTGCTATGGGTTGTGTCTCGGTGCTCTTGGTTGTCTCTCGGTGCTCTGGGTTGTGTCTCGGTGCTCTGGGTTGTGTGTTGGTGCTCTGGGTTGTCTCTCGGTACTCTGGGTTGTCTCTCGGTGCTCTCTGTGCTCTGGGTTGTCTCTCGGTGCTCTCTGTGCTCTGGGTTGTCTCTCGGTGCTCTTGATTGTCTCTTGGTGCTTTATGTTGTCTCTCGATACTCTGCGTTGTCTCTCGGTGCTCTGGGTTGTCTCTCGATGCTCTGGGTTGTCTCGGTGCTCTGGGTTGTGTCTCGGTGCTCTGGGTTGTGTCTCGGTGCTCTGGGTTGTCTCTCGGTACTCTGGGTTGTCTCTCTGTGCTCTTGGTTGTCTCTCTGTGCTCTGGATTGTCTTTCGATGCTCTGGATTGTCTCTCGGTGTTCTGGGTTGTCTCTCGGTGCTCTGAGTTGTCTCTCGGTGCTCTGGGTTGTCTTTCGGTGCTCTTGGTTGTCTCTCGGCACTCTGGGTTGTGTCTCGGTGCTCTGGGTTGTCTCTCGGTACTCTGGGTTGTCTCTCGGTGCTCTTGGTTGTCTCTCTTTACTCTTGGTTGTTTCTTCGGTGCTCTGGGTTGTGTCTCGGGGCTCTGGGTTGTCTCTCGGTGTTCTTGGTTGTCTCTCGGTGCTCTCGGTTGTGTCTCGGTGCTCTGGGTTGTCTCTCGGTGCTCTGGGTTGTCTCTCGGTGCTCTTAGTTGTCTCTAGGTGCTCTGGGATGTCTCTCGGTGCTCTGGGTTGTCTCTCGATGCTCTGCATTGTCTCTCGGTGCTCTGGGTTGTCTCTCGTTGCTCTGGGTTGTCTCTCGGTACTCTGGGTTGTGTCTCGGTGCTCTGGGTTGTCTCTCGATGCTCTGTATTGTCTCTTGGTGCTCTAGGTTGTCTCTCGTTGCTCTGGGTTGTCTCTCGGTGCTCTGGGGTGTCTCTCGGTACTCTGGGTTGTGTCTCGGTGCTCTGGGTTGTCTCTCGGTGCTCTGGGTTGTCTCTCGTTGCTCTGGGTTGTGTCTCGGTGCTCTGGGTTGTCTCTCGGTGCTCTGGGTTGTCTCTCGGTGCTTTTTGTTGTCTCTCGGTGCTATGGGTTGTGTCTCGGTGCTCTGGGTTGTCTCTCGGTGCTTTTTGTTGTTTCTCGGTGCTATGGGTTGTGTCTCGGTGCTCTGGGTTGTCTCTCGGTGCTCTGGGTTGTCTCTCGGTGCTCTGAGTCAGTATCCTGATTATGGACCAGGTGCTTCAGTTCCTTCAGTGCCTTTGTGATGGACCAAATGCTTCAGTACCCTTGTGATGGACCAGGTGCTTCAGTTCCTTGGTGATGGACCAGGTGCTTCAGTACCCTTGTGATGGACCAGGTGCTTCAGTACCCTGGTGATGGACCAGGTGCTTCAGTACCCTTGTGATGGACCAGGTGCTTCAATACCCTGGTGTTGGACCAGGTGCTTCAGTACCATGGTGATGGACCAGAAGCTTCAGTACTCTTGTGATGGACCAGTTGCTTCAGTTCCTTGGTGATGGACCAGGTGCTTCAGTACCCTTGTGATGGACCAGGTGCTTCAGTACCCTGGTGATGGACCAGGTGCTTCAGTACCCTTGTGATGGACCAGGTGCTTCAATACCCTGGTGATGGACCAGGTGCTTCAGTACCATGGTGATGGACCAGGTGCTTCAGTACCCTATTGATGGACCAGGTGCTTCAGTACCCTGGTGATGGACCAGGTGCTTCAGTACCCTGGTAATGGACCATGTGCTGCAGTACCTTGGTGATGGACCAGATGCTTCAGTACCCTTGTGATGGACCAGGTGCTTCAGTTCCTTGGTGATGGACCAGGTGCTTCAGTACCCTTGTGATGGACCAGGTGCTTCAATACCCTGGTGATAGACCAGGTGCTTCAGTACCATGGTGATGGACCAGGTGCTTCAGTACCCTTGTGAAGGACCAGGTGGTTGAGTACCTTGGTGATGGACCAGGTGCTTCAGTACCCTGGTGATGGACCAGGTGCTTCAGTACCCTAGTGATAACCAGGTTCTTCAGTACCCTGGTGATGGACCAGGTGCTTCAGTACCCTGGTGATGGACCAGGTGCTTCAGTACCCTGGTAATGGACCAGGTGCTTCAGTACCTTGGTGATAGACCAGATGCTTCAGTACCCTTGTGATGGACCAGGTGCTTCAGTTCCTTGGTGATGGACCAGGTGCTTCAGTACCCTTGTGATGGACCAGGTGCTTCAGTACCCTGGTGATGGACCAGGTGCTTCAGTACCCTTGTGATGGACCAGGTGCTTCAGTACCCTGGTGATGGACCAGGTGCTTCAGTACTATGGTGATGGACCAGGTGCTTCAGTACCCTTGTGATGGACCAGGTGCTTCAGTACCCTGGTGATGGACCAGGTGCTTCAGTACCATGGTGATGGACCAGGTGCTTCAGTACCCTTGTGATGGACCAGGTGCTTTAGTACCCTGGTGATAACCAGGTTCTTCAGTACCCTGGTGATGGACCAGGTGCTTCAGTACCTTGGTGATGGACCAGGTGCTTCAGTACCCTTGTGATGGACCAGGTGCTTCAGTACCCTGGTGATGGAAAAGGTGCTTCAGTATCCAGGTAATGGACCAGGTGCTTCAGTACTCTGGTGATGGACCATGTGCTTCAGTACCCTGGTGATAGACCAGGTGCTTCAGTACCCTGGTGATGGATCAGGTGCTTCAGTATCCTGGTGATGAACCAGGTGCTTCAGTACCCTGGTGATGGACCAGGTGCTTCAGTACCCTTGTGATGGACCAGGTGCTTCAGATGAAAGATAACAAATTAGGTAATCCAATTACACAGACGTTTGAGCGAAATGTCAATAGATTGCATTATACAAAATGTTGAAATATGTGGGTTTTTTTGAGGACCTTTTTGTGAGAAAAAATTCAATGAAACAAGACGGTAAAACATATTGCAAACCCTCTATGTAAGTCAATAGAACCATCATTCCTCAATAACGTGTCAAAAAATCATGAATTCTCCTCCAAATACTCTTTGCAAGAGAGGGAAAATAATGTCAGTAATTTATTCAGGGGTCTGGTGGCTAAAGCTCTCGCTTCACACGGCGAGGGCCTGGGTTCGATTCCCAGCCAGGGCAGAAACATTGGGCGTGTTTCTTTACACCTGTTGTCTATGTTCCCCATCAGTAAAATGGGTTCCTGGGTGTTAGTCGACTGGTGTGAGTCGCATCCTAGGAAACTGACCTAATCTGCCCGAAATGCTCAGCATAACAAGGGACTTTCTATATAGTAGTATGTCACTGATGTCAGCTAGGCCTGTATACCATGTACATGTACTTGTAGTAAATAAAGATATTATTATTATTATTATTATTCCTGAGTTACACGTGATTGTTTTTCGCAAAACTCTACGGTTATGGCGCGCCACATCTGAGCGTGTTAGTTAGTTACCATTTTGTCCTAGGCACATGTCGATTTGACACTAGGCCTGTTGTATGTATATGTGTGAGTGTGTGTGTGTGTGTGTAAGGAAACACTTCGAAATGTTTCCGCCCCGTCGGGAATAGAACCCGGGCCCTCCGTGCGTGAACATCCCTTCTGAGCGTGTGACATCCCTTCTGAGCATGTGGCATCCCTTCTGAGCGTGTGGCATCCCTTATGAGCGTGTGGCATCCCTTCTGAGCGTGTGGCATCCCTTCTGAGCGTGTGGCATCCCTTCTGAGCGTGTGACATCCCTTCTGAGCGTGTGACATTCCTTCTGAGCGTGTGACATCCCTTCTGAACGTGTGACATCCCTTCTGAGCGTGTGACATCCCTTCTGAGCGTGTGACATCCCTTCTGAGCGTGTGACATCCCTTCTGAGCGTGTGACATCCCTTCTGAGCGTGTGACATCCCTTCTGAGCGTGTGACATCCCTTCTGAGCGTGTGACATCCCTTCTGAGCGTGTGGCATCCCTTCTGAGCGTGTGACATCCCTTCTGAGCGTGTGACATCCCTTCTGAGCGTGTGACATCCCTTCTGAGCGTGTGGCATCCCTTCTGAGCGTGTGACATCCCTTCTGAGCGTGTGACATCCCTTCTGAGCGTGTGACATCCCTTCTGAGCGTGTGACATCCCTTCTGAGCGTGTGACCTCCCTTCTGAGCGTGTGACATCCCTCCATCTTAGTTCACAGCCCTCAGTCTACTGAGCCACAACCTCTGTGCTCTTCATTTCAGTCCTCACACAAGTTGCCAAGTAGAGTACAGTGGACCCCCGCTATTCGAATTTAATCCGTTCCAGGAGCTAGTTCTCAACGCGAAATGTTCGAGTGGCGATTTAATTTTTCCCATAAGAAATAATGGAAATACAATTAATCCGTTCCTGCTGTCAGGAGGCATGACAAAATAGTACTTCACTGTGAAGCTATTATCAACTGGACAGCTTATTTATCTATCACAATTCATCTAATATGACATAATAAACAATATAAATAACATAAAAACCTGATATACACTCTAGAATGAATAAAATATGTATGTCATTACGAATGTGGTGGCTGGGAAGGATGGTGGTGGCGAGCATTCTTGCTACAGCTGTGAAAACATCTTCCCATTCTTTCCTCCTTCAGACGTGTTAGTATAAGAGAAAACGGAGTTTGTAATGCTAAGTGCATTATTGTCAGCTTCACGGATTGAACAGAATTCGTACGTGTCAGGCTGGTAACAACAACAACTGGTTTGTTTACAAAACTCCCTCCCGAACCTTCATTTAATCTTGTTTACTCACCACTGCCTCTACTACCACTGCCTCTACCACCACTGCCTCTACCACCACTGCCTCAACCACCACTGCCACTCACCACTGCCTCTACCTCCACTGCCTCTACCTCCACTGCCTCTCACCACTGCCTCTCACCACCACTGCCTCTCACCACTGCCAACCACCACTGCCTCTCACCACTGCCTCTACCTCCACTGCCTCCACCTCCACTGCCTCTACCTCCACTGCCTCTACCTCCACTGCCTCTCACCATTACTGCCTCTCACCACTGCCTCCACCTCCACTGCCTCTCACCACTGCCTCCACCTCCACTGCCTCTCACCACCACTGCCTCTCACCACTGCCTCCACCTCCACTGCCTCTCACCACTGCCTCCACCTCCACTGCCTTTACCTCCACTGCCTCTACCTCCACTGCCTCTCACCACCACTGCCTCTCACCACTGCCTCTCACCACCACTGCCTCTCACCACTGCCTCCACCTCCACTGCCTCTCACCACCACTGCCTCTCACCACTGCATCCACCTCCACTGCCTCTCACCACTGCCTCTCACCACTGCCTCTCACCACTGCCTCTACCACCACTGTCTCTCACCACCACTGCCTCCCACCACTGCCTCTCACCACTGCCTCTACCACCACTGCCTCTCACCACTGCCTCTCACCACTGCCTCTCACCACTGCCTCTACCTCCACTGCCTCTACCTCCACTGCCTCTACCTCCACTGCCTCTACCTCCACTGCCTCTCACCACCACTGCCTCTCACCACTGCCTCTCACCATTGCCAACTACCACTGCCTCTAACTACTGCCTCTACCTCCACTGCCTCTACCTCCACTGCCTCTCACCACAACTGCCTCTCACCACCACTGCCTCCACCTCCACTGCCTCTCACCACTGCCTCCACCTCCACTGCCTCTCACCACTGCCTCTACCACCACTGCCTCTACCACCACTGCCTCTCACCACTGCCTCTACCTCCACTGCCTCTTCCTCTACTGCCTCTACCTCCACTGCCTCTCACCACCACTGCCTCTCACCACTGCCTCTACCACCACTGCCTCTCACCACTGCCAACCACCACTGCCTCTACCACCACTGCCTCTCACCACCACTGCCTCTCACCACTGCCTCTACCTCCACTGCCTCTCAATACTGCCTCCACCTCCACTGCCTCTCACCACTGCCTCTACCACCACTGCCAACCACCACTGCCTCTCACCACTGCCTCTACCACCACTGCCTCTCACCACTGCCTCTACCTCCACTGCCTCTACCTCCACTGCCTCTACCTCCACTGCCTCTCACCACCACTGCCTCTCACCACCACTGCCTCCACCTCCACTGCCTCTCACCACTGCCTCCACCTCCACTGCCTCTCACCACTGCCTCTACCACCACTGCCTCTCACCACCACCTCCACTGCCTCTCACCACTGCCAACCACCACTGCCTCTCACCAGTGCCTCTACCACCACTGCCTCTCACCAGTGCCTCTACCACCACTGCCTCTCACCAGTGCCTCTACCACCACTGCCTCTCACCACTGCCTCTACCACCACTGCCTCTCACCACTGCCTCACACTTAATGAACAAAATCGAAACAATTATAATTAAGTGTGAAATGTCTGGATGAGCATGCAGGGTAGTGTTCTCTCGAGTGTAAACAAGGAGGGACTGGCTCTCCAAGCGCCTGGGCGGACAGGTGATGGACACACTTGTTCGAATCATGACGATTTGTTCGACTGCCGAGCCGTTCGAATAGCGGGGGTCCACTGTATTTAGAATGAAACAATCATAAAAATCGTAATTTTTGGTGTAAAAAAAACAAGAACGCTAATTATCAACATGTCCTCCTGATGACAGCAATAAAAAATACATTTTTGGACAAACATACTTAGAAACATGGTAGAAACACGCCGATTGTATCAAGATGTTGCCAGAATTATGCACCTTTTTTTTTGGTAAGAAAACATTTTTTTCCATAGTTTTTCAATTTAAATTTTTTATCACTCCAAAAACGTTCGTCGGTCCCTCAGGTGTCTGTTCAGCGCCTTCTTGAAGAGAGACAGGAATCTATTGCTTTTTACCATTATGTATGGTGGGAGGCAATTGAACAGTCCTGGATCCCTGACACTTACTGTGTTGTCTCTCAGTGTACTCGTGACGCCCCTGCTTTTCATGGAGAAATGTTGCATCTCCTGCGGAGTGATTTTCGTGTGTAGGTTTGGTACTAATTCCTCTAGGATTTTCAAAGTGTATATTATCATGTATCTTTCTGCATTCCAGGGAATACAGTACAAGGGACTTCAACCGTTCCCAATAATTTAGGTGCTTTATCGTACTTAAGTGTGCCGTGAAAGTTCTTTGTACACTCTCCAGGTCAGCAGTTTTGCCTGCCATGAAGGGGCCAGTTAGTGTACAGCAGCATTCCAGCCTAAAAAGAACAAGCAATTTGAAGAGAATCCTCATGGGTTTGGTGTCCCAAGTTTTGAAGGCTCTCATTATCCATCTTATCGTTTTTTCTAGTGGTGCCCCGTGGCCTGGTGGCAAAAGCTCTCGTTTCACACGGCGAGGGTCCGGGTTCGCTTCCAGGGAAGGGGTGGAAACATCTGATGTGTTTCCTTACACCGGTTGTCTATGTTCACCCATCAGTAAAATGGGTACCTGGGTGTTAGTGGACTGGTGTGGGTTGCATCCTGGAACAAAACTGACCTAATTTGCCCGAAATGCTCAGCATAACAAGCGGCTTTCTATATAGTAGTATGTCATTGATGTCAGCTAGGACTGTATACCTTGTACATGTACTTGTAGTAAATAAAGATTTATTATTATTATTATTATTATTATTATTATTATTATTATTATTATTATTATTGCAGATGAGGTAGATACATTGTTGTGATCTTTGAAGGTGAGATCCTCTGACATTATTACTTCTAGATCTTTCACATCAGTTTCTCGGTCTATTGTGTGGTTAGAATTTGTTTTATACTATGATAATTTTTTTATTTCTTTAAGTTTTCCATATCTGAGTAGTTGAAATTTCTCTTCATTGAACTTCATATTGTTTTCTGTGGCCCATTAATAGATCTTGTTGATGTCTACTTGGAGTCTTTCAGTGTCTTCAATGGAGGACACTGTCATGGCAATTCAGGTATCATCCACAAAGGATGACACCCGATGTCTATGTCCGATATGAGGATGAGGAACAAGATGGGAGCGAGTACTGTGCCTTGTGGAACAGAGCTTTTCACTGTTGCCGCCTCTGACTTCACTCTGTTTACTATAACTGTTTATGTTCTGTTTGGTAGGAAGTTATAGATCCATCTACCAACTTTTCCTGTTATTTTTTTCATGCATTGCACCGTGGTCGCACTTGCCAAATGCTTTCACAGTCTGTGTATATTACATCTCTATAGCATCCAAGACCTTGTCATAGTGGTCCAGTAGTTGGGACAGAAAGAAGCGACCTGCTCTAAACCCGTGTTGTTCTGGGTTGTGTAATTGATGGGTATCTAGGTGGTTGGCGATCTTGCTTCTTAGAACCCTTTCTAAGATTTTTATGATATGGGATGTTAGCGTTATCGGTCTGTAGTTCTTTGCAATTGCTTTACTGCCTCCTATGTGGAGTAGGGAGATGTCTGGTGCTTTTAGTGACTGTAGGTAGACTGTTCTATTCATCAACTAATCTATTTCAGTACTTAATATTTTTTGCTGCTGATATATAAAAAGTACATAAATTTGTTTACATCTTTTAGGGATCATTTTCTTTTTACGTGTA
>WNWK01018989.1:0-38759 GCA_009830355.1 Cherax destructor | reverse complement strand
GGGCGCCTGTGACGAGTGGTGTACCCAGGGGTCAGTCCTAGGACCAGTGTTATTCCTGGTTTATGTAAATGACATGACGGATGGGATAGACTCAGAAGTGTCTCTATTCGCGGATGATGTGAAAATAATGAGGAGAATCACATCAGAAGAGGACCAGGCAGGGCTGCAAACAGACCTGGACAAGCTCGACATCTGGTCTAGCAGTTGGCTTCTCGAATTCAATCCCTCCAAATGCAAAGTCATGAGGATCGGAGAAGGGCAAAGAAGACCGCTGACAGAGTACAAGCTAGGCGGACAAAGGCTACAAACCTCGGAAAAGGAGAAAGACCTTGGAGTGAGTATAACGCCTAGCACGTCTCCGGAGGCACACATCAACCAGATAACTGCGGCAGCATATGGGCGTCTGGCAAACCTTAGATTAGCGTTCCGTTACCTTAACAAGGAATCGTTCAAGACACTGTATACCGTGTACGTCAGGCCCATACTAGAATATGCAGCACCAGTCTGGAACCCACACCTGGTCAAGCACGTAAGGAAACTAGAGAAAGTGCAAAGGTTTGCGACAAGGTTAGTTCCACAACTCAGGGGTCTGTCTTATGAAGAAAGGTTGAGGGAAATAGGACTAACAACACTGGAGGAAAGAAGGGTCAGAGGAGACATGATAACGACATACAAAATACTGCGGGAATTGACAAGGTAGATAGTGACAGGTTGTTTCAGAGAGGGAACACAGAAACAAGGGGACACAACTGGAAGCTGAAGACTCAGATGAGTCAAAGGGATGTCAGGAAACATTTCTTCAGCCACAGAGTAGTCAGGAAGTGGAATGGACTAGAGAAAGATATAGTGGAGGCAGGAACCATACATAGTTTTAAGACAAGGTATGATAAAGCTCATGGAGCAGGGAGAGCAGAGACCCAGTAGCAGACAGCGAAGAGGCGGGGCCAGGAGCTGAGTCTCGACCCCTGCAACCACAATTAGGTGAGTACAATTAGGTGAGTACACACACACACACACACACGCACACAACCACACACGCACACACACACACGCACACACACACACACAGTACAACATAGTTATTTCGCTTTCTATTTGGTTTTAAAAATGTTTTCATTACAGAAAAGAATCAAATATGAAGTTGATGTGGACAATGGTGTTCCTACTGGCTGGTACTACACTTTATGGAGATGGTATAATAACAAGTATTATTGGTAAGTAAAACTATTCCTATAATTTTTAAACTTTAATGCATCAATGTCAACATTTGTTGCTTTCAAGGTCCTTTAAATTTGTCATTCCAAATGCTAGTTTTGTGGTAAATACTTCAAGGCACAGTATTCTGAGTTATTACCCGTGTTATTTCTCTTGCATAAGCAGAATAATACAAGGCACTACAATACAAACACTGTGAGGCCAAAGCATAAATGCAAAGCACTGTGAGGCCAAAGCATAAATGCAAAGCACTGTGAGGCCAAAGCATCGATACAAGGCACTGTGAGGCCAATGCATCGATACAAGGCACTGTGAGGCCAAGGCATCAATATAAGTCATGCCATCAGCTTCAAGATGAGTGTTTCATTTAGTAAGACGTCAACGTAAATTACTACTTACATATCACGCAAATTTAGGAAATAATCTCTAAAAAATGCAAGTTATGTTCTACCCTTTTTGAATAACAAAAAAGTATGTATTGATAACGATATTCCTAACAATATTTAAAATATAAATAATCATTCTTAATAAATTTGCGAATTCTGCCCACTGCTCTTAAATAAGAGCATCAAAAACAGTGAATTTGCAAATTGTCTCGACACAGTATTATACAGGTTATATTTTTTTAATTTTTAGATAGTTATATTAAGGCGCTAGGTTAATTTCTCAATGTAAAAGTAATTTAATGTTAATTCTCATTAATTTGGTATCTTTAAAGGAAATTTAAGAGACAGATTTATCGAAATTTGGCTAAGATGATTGCTCTGTTAATAAGAAAAAGTGTCATCTTACACACGTCACCCAAAACCCTTTAGGCATAATGATTCTACATATTTCACCATTACTCTTATTTAAAATCACATTTTTGTATGAAAAGAAAGAGTGGAAAATTTTGAATGCTGTCTTTCAAACATTTTTTTTCGACAGCTGACCATGATATGATATTTTCAGTGGAACAGAAGGAAAAAGCTAGATTGGGATTACAAGAGGTGAATGCTGACGTAACAACCCAAGTAATGAAAGGTGTGGTGACAACACACAAGTCGCAGGATGGGCTGACAACATACAAGTCGCAGGATGGGCTGACAACACACAAGTCGCAGGATGGGCTGACAACACACAAGTCGCAGGATGGGCTGACAACACACAAGTCGCAGGATGGGCTGACAACATATTTCATGCAAACTCGGCTGACAACACAGGCGTTGCAGGCAAGGCTGACAACACAGGCGTTGCATGCAAGGCTGACAGCGCAGGTGGTGGAGTCTGTGTTCGCCTCATCATCACACGGAAACAACTTTGTAATTTTCATCTCTGACGTCACTTCCTCACCCTCTACTATCCTCACGGTAAATGCCTCAAAAATTTTATTGCATAAAGTGAGACACAGATATTAAAAAAACAATTGTTTTTTTAACTTAATTTAATAATAAAAAATTGGACTGTTTCCCTTTTCATTTATCCTGTCTCTGAATAATTTATGCAAATCTAATGATTATGCCTAAGTGTAGCTTCAATGTAGTTGTCAGAATATCGTTTCTTTCTTATAGTCAGTAAATTGTATAAGAAAATTTCTCTTTCCAACATCCGCAACACGTTTCTTCCATAACATTTGCAAAAAAAAAAAACGAGATTTGCTAATTGGGTGCCACATATCCACTGTAGACATACATGTTATTTTCACATAATATTTCAAAGTTCTCTTTCAGGTTATTGATCAACGACTGTTTCCACGATCAACTATAGTTTTTGAAGCAGTGTCTAATACATCGGATTTCCACAAGCATCTTTCTCTCATGGTAAAAAATGTTAGGCTGGTAAGTTGTTTGAACATTAGGAATTTTTTTTGGAAATCTCACAGATGAAGGTCGTGTTTGTAGTAATTGGTTAACTCAAATTTGCACGAATGTTCGTGATATTCACTTTATGGAATGCACATCTTTCCTATACTACGACTAAGTTAGATTAACATTAAAGGAACTACCTGGCGTATGTGTTCGCATATGTTATTCTAAATATTTTTCTGCATGAAAACTACAATGCGAGAAGCAAACGAATTAGAAAGGATTGCTTTTTTGCATGTCATAATTATTTATTAAAAAAAAGAAAGATTTTATTTACGCTACACAACAGACAAAAAAATTGATTGTTATTTCAACTATGTTATTAATTTGTCTCATTGGCGTCAATATGCAAAGAAAAGCTAATAATTATCAGTAACTGAGGATGATAATGTTATATTAAAACAATCCTACAATCATCATAAATATCTTTGGAATATTCACATTATCCAAATAATTATTAGTGACAATATTTAGGAGTGAGAAGAACACCTGCCATATAGTCCATAATCTCAAGAATAAGCGCAATGCACAAATGTTAGTACCTAAAGCAAAGAATTGACTCGAAACAAGACCTGGACAGGATTATGCTTAACGTTGAAAAATGAGTTACGAAGATTCCAAAAGGTAGATTTCACAAACAGTATTTCTTTCACCTGGTTGTATAGTTACACAATTTCTGACCCGGCATTATTTTCACACAGACCCAGATCCTTGAATGATTCTTATTTAAATATACCGTATATATATATATATATATATATGATGATACCTCATGGTGTCAATATGGATCCATTCACTCGATATGATATATATATATATATATATATATATATATATATATATATATATATATATATATATATATATATATCGTGCCGATTAGGTAAAACTTGCGATTTTGGCTTAAATAGCAACGCTCTTCTTGCCATATAAGACAAGTGAAAATTTGTGTATGCAATAATTTCGTCAAAATAATTCTGACCATAACGAAAAAAATATATTTCATTGTGTTTGTTTATTATTAAATTAATGTTAACGTATCTAAAATATATTTAGTTGGGTTTGGCTAAATTAAATTGCCTTGTTGTAATAAGGTTAGGTAGGTTTTCAAAGTTTCTCTTGCTACAAAATTATAAATTCTTACATTAACATAATGAAAAAATATATCTTTAAACGTATAAGAGAAAATTTTAGAAAGGACTTAATTTTCGATGAGTTCTTGCTAATTGACCAGTTTTACCTAATCGGCACGACATATATATATATATATATATATATATATATATATATATATATATATATATAGTAGTATAATGGTAGACAGCAACCGCCCAGGGAGGTACTACCGTCCTGCCAAGTGAGTGTAAACCAAAAGCCTGTAATTGTTTTACATGATGGTAGGATTGCTGGTGTCTTTTTTCTGTCTCATAATCATGCAAGATTTCAGGTATGTCTTGTTACTTCTACTTACACTTAGGTCACACTACAAATTCATGTGCAATCATATACACAACCCTCTGGGTTTTCTTCTATTTTCTTACTAGTTCTTGTTCTTATTTCCTCTTATCTCCATTGGGAAGTGGAACAGAATTCTTCCTCCGTAAGCCATGCGTGTCGTAAGAGTCGACTAAAATGCCGGTAGCAAGGGGCTAGTAACCCCTTCTCCTGTATATATTACTAAAGTTAAAAAGAGAAACTTTTGTTTTTCTCTTTGGGCCACCCCACCTTGGTGGGAAGCGGCCGACTTGTTGAAAGAAGAAGAAGAATATATATATATATATATATATATATATATATATATATATATATATATATATATATATATATATATATATATATATATATATATATATATACATACATATATATATATATATATATATATATATATATATATATATATAATATATATATATATATATATATATATATATATATATATGTCGTGCCGATTAGGTAAAACTGGTCAATTAGCAAGAACTCATCGAAAATTAAGTCCTTTCTAAAGGTATTCCTCATATGTCTTCTCTAATTCTTGTTCTTAGCAGTCACGTGACGGCCTCTCAACATTGGAAACTGAACCAAGGCTGATCTGAAGGTTTTGTCACATGCTGCTGGTGATGGATGTATTTGTGTGGGAGATTAAGTATATGTTCATTGAAGGTATTCACTGTATTATTAATGTTATTTTGAAGAAGCTTTTTCTAATCAGAGGCGGTATGCTCCAAGAAAAGGGTCACTGAGAGCGGAAGTACAGTCTAGATGCGAGGGAGGTTGGTCTCTTATTTCTTGCATTTCTTATGTTTGTGATTCTTGTTGATGGTGATTCAGCAGTTAGTTTCCCCATATATTCAACACCTGGTGAACCCAATGAATATGTATGTACCTGGAAGGCGTTTTCCTGTGACTGTGTGTATCGGAGGTGAGTCGGTTGTGTTGTTACCTCTCTCTCTCTTATATAATCTTTCCCCCGTCCTCTTTCAGCTCATCCAGATATATTCATGTTACTATTGCTTTCGCCTGGCACTATCTCAGGTGCAGTGTGGGTCATCTGACTGTTAGATACAGCAATCTCTGGTGGAGTATTGCCAGCAGGTGTTCCTGAAGAATTTGAAACAGTGTTGTCATGTGTGCTACCACGTGTAGGAAGGGAAACGACAAATCCCAACCTTGCTTGCCTCATTTTTAGGTAATGATGTATATTAGAATCTTCAGATATGGTTGGTGTTTTGATCTCTGTCTACCTGGGAGGCCATAGTGATAACCGATTTCACCAGTTATTTTCTAGTGCCTTAATCATAATGTGAGAATTCCAGGCCTTGTCAGTAGTGTCTCTCTCTCTCTCTCTCTCTCTCTCTCTCTCTCTCTCTCTCTCTCTCTCTCTCTCTCTCTCTCTCTCTCTCTCTCTCTCTCTCTCTCTCTCTCTCTCTCTCTCTCTCTCTCCTCTCTCTCTCTCTCTCTCTCTCCTCATCCCCCCCCCCCCCCCCCCCCCCTCTCTCTCTCTCTCTCTCTCTCTCTCTCTCTCTCTCTCTCTCTCTCTCTCTCTCCTATAATGCACTTTGCATTCTTAGAAATACTTGTGAGCAGGTTTGCCTAACATTAAATTTATCCTTTAATGATGCTCTTAAGTATTTCCATATGACCACACTGACTATTCACGCTTAACACAACAATAGATTTTTGAACAGGTACGGAGACAAGTTTACTTTTCTCACAAACTTTCTGTCAAGTGACCGCATACCAGGACATGACCAAACAAATATTTGCCTTAAAAACCTCTATACTGGTCACCAGTTGTTTAGCTTAATGAAGAAAGGAGGACCAGCAGATTCAGTTATTTGGCTAATATGGTGCAAGACAAATTCTCCAAAAATCTTTGTATAATAAAATTTGACAATATATGTTGAGGTGCCTTTTATTAAGGTGAGACGAATTTGCACAGGAAAAAATAATGTATAGATAAAACCTTATATGGTGGGTTAAGTAGAGACCCAAGTTACAATTACACTTACAACAATGAGGGGCTGTCTTGTAAATATATTTATTATAAATTGGTAATAAAATCACCCCTGTTCAAATTTATTGTTTCTCAAGTAATGAACATGTTTGATTTATATTATATTATTCAGTTTCAGTACAAAACCTATGACGTATAGAACATTGCTTAAATAATCTACTTGTCCTATATATAATTATTTTACATATTGTTTACTGAAGAAGAATTAACCACTGCTAAAGTGTTACTTAATCCTTCAGTAAGAGTAGTTGAACCTGGAACATTGTGAACCTAGTTTGATAATCTAAAAGAAAATCGGATGTATTATTTATATTTTTCTCATTTTTCCCATCATAAGCCTAACTGACAATTATTTTTTACCGAAACAGCTCCGTCAGCTTGCAGCCAAACATGACAATTGTTGTGTTAAGTGATGACCCAGACTTCCTTGCTGTCTTTAGTGAGTGGTCCGTCAAGAGCCACCTCCTGACGTGGTCGATGAGGCTGCTGATCGTCACTCGTTCTCGCCTTCTGAAGGTGCAGGATCTTCACATGGCTCTCTCCAAACTAAATTCTATGTTGCTTATTATCAACGATGACACACCAAATATCAGGTAGTGGTAATTATAGAGAAACAGTGGAGAAATAATATCGTTAGAATACATGCATGCATGTATATGTGCAACCACACACACACACACACCTGCAGCTGAGTCTCGACCCATGCAACCACAATTAGTGAGTCAATTAGGTGAGTACACACACACACATACACACATACACACACTCACACACACACACACACACTCACGCACACACACACATATACACACATACACGCACACACACACACACACACACACACACACAACAGAGTGTACCTCGACCGCACAGAACAAGGGAGAAAGGCAGAAACTGAAAGAGAGAATACAAAGACGCAAGGAGGAAAAAAAGGCAAAGACAGATAACCTAGACTCGGGAGGAAGAGCATATATACATCCATCCTGAGAACCACCTACAGAAGGCTTTCAACCTCGACAACCCAATGCAACCAAACAATCTAATGCAAAGGCCACACACCCACCAGGTACATACATAATCACCCCTCTCATCACAAACTCCACATTCAGAGAAGCCCCCCATAGTTCCTCAGCAGGTCTCCCACTTCTCCAACCCCAGAGTACCCCTCAGACCACAGTTTTAGAAAAGAAATTGAAGGTTTGGTATACAAACTTGGACGGAATAACAAATAAATGTGATTAATGACATCAATGAGTCAAGGAGACATCATAGCACTCACAGAAACGAAATTCACCAGGAAAGCAGATCCTGAGGAAAGACAGAGGGAGCAGAGGGGTAGGAAGGAGTTGCACTATTTATTAAAAGCTGGTGGGGATTTCAGGAAATGGAAGGGAAGGACAGAATGGGTGACAGAGTCTACATAGTATGAAGAATTCAGTCTGTGGGCAAATTTACTAGTTATGGGTGATTTTAATCACAAGGAGACTGACTGGGAAAACCTGCAGCCACACGGGGGTCCCGAAACATGGTGAGCCAAGATGTGGAACTGGAACACCTCATTCGTTAACATGTTAGAGACACTACCAGAGAGAGAAGTGAGGATGAACCAGCAAGACGGGACCTTGTATTCGCCTTGAGTAGTTCGAACATCGAGGACATCACATACGAAAAGCCAGGAAGAGCTAGTGATCACGTGGTTCTGAGCTTTGAATACATAGTAGAGTTACAAGTGGAGAGTGTAGCAGAAGTAGGATGGAAAAAAAAACTACAAAAGAGGGGACTACACAGGCATGAGGAACTTCTTGCAAGAGCTTCAGAGGGAAAGATAATTGGAAGGAAAATCAGTAAACGAATTAACGGACTACGTGATAACAAAATGCAAATAGGCAGATTAGAGGTTTGTTCACAAGGGCAACAAGAACGCACCCTTGGTTCATCCAAATGTGTAGGGAGGTAAAAACTAAGTGCGCTAGAGAATGTAAAAAGTTCAGAAGACAAAAGGCGCAGGAAAATAAAGTGATTTTTTGAAGAGCCAGAAACGAATATGCACAGATAAGGAGGGAGGCCCAGCGACAAAAAAAAAAAAAACCGTTTTGCATCGAAAGTCAAGTCTGATCCGAAGCTGGTGTACAGCCACATCAGGAGGAAAACAACAGTCAAGGACCAGGTAATGAGGTTGAAGAAGGAAGGTGGGAAGTTCACTAGAAACCACCAAGAAGCATGTGAGAAGCTCAGCATGAGATTTAAAGAAGTATTTACAGTGAAGACAGAAAGGACTTCGGGAAGTCAGAATAGGGAGTTACACCTACAAGGGATACACCAATAAGTGTTGGATGAAATACACACAACCGAGGACGAGGTGAAGAAGCTGTTACGTCAACTTGATACATCAAAGGCGGTGGGACATGAACACACATGAACCATTTGACACAGTAAATTAACGGCCACAAACCCTCCCTCACTCTCACCCACACATACTTGGAGAAGGTTTCGTGGGTCAACGCGCCGACGGCCCGGTCTGAGACCAAGCCTCGTGGTGGATCAGTGTCTCATCAACCAGGCTGTTACTGCTGGCTGCACGTAAACCGACGCACGAACCACAGCCCGGCTGATCAGGTACTAACTTTAGCTGCCTGTCCAGCTCTGTCTTGAAGTTAGACAGAAGGCAAACAGAAGTCAACCCCTCCCCCACACACAAACACACACACAACTAGGTGAGTACACACACACACAAACACACACACACACAAGTTGAGATCAAAAGAACGATCGAGAAGTATGTGAGGAGCTCAACATGGGATTCAAAGAAATATTCAGAGAGGAGACAGAAGGGACTCCAGAAAGAGAGAGAGGCTGGGTACACCATCAATTGTTGGACATAATACATACAACCGAGGAGGAGGTGAAGAAGCTGATAAGCGATGAGGCCGGATAACATGGGTCCTCTGAGAGGGGGCAGAGGCGCTATGTGTACCCTAACAACAGCCTTCAACACCTCTACTTAAAATGGGCAACTATCTGAGGTATGGAAGAAAGGAGAAAAACAAGAGGCAATAAACTACAGACCAGTGTCATTGACGTGTATAGTATGTAAATTCATGGATAAGATTATCAGGAGAGTGGTGGAGCACCTAGAAAGAAACAAGCTTATAAATGACAACCGGCATGGTTTCAGGGAAGAAAACTCCTTTGTCACAAAACTACTGGGGTCAGTCCTAGGACCAGTGCTATTTTTGGTATATGTGAATGACATCACGGAAGGGATAGTCTCTCTGTTTGCCGATCATGTGAAGTTAATGAGGAGTATTAATTCTGATGAGGATCAGGCAGGACTACAAAGAGACCTGGTAAGCTCTCGCTTCACAACGGAGGGCCCGGGTTCGATTCCGGCGGAGTGGAAACATTTGGACGTGTTTCCTTACACCTGTTGTCATGTTCACCTAGCAGCAAATAGGTACCTGGGTGTTAGTCGACTGGTGTGGGTCGCATCCTGGGGGACAAGATTAAGGACCCCAATGGAAATAAGACAGACAGTCCTCGATGACGCACTGACTTTCTTTGGTTATCCTGGGTGGCTAACCCTCCGGGGTTAAAAATCAGAAGAAAATCTTATCTTATCTTATCTTACCTAGTCCAGCAACTGGCTCCTCGAATTTAACCCCACTAAATGCAAAGTCATGAAGATCAGGGAAAGGCAAAGACCGCAGACAGAGTACAGGCTAGGTGACCAAAGAGTGCAAACCTCACTGAAACAAAAGGAATTGGGGTAATTATAATACTGAGCACATCTCCCGAGGCGCACATCACCCAGATAACTACTGCAGCAGGAATCGTTCAAGAATCTGTACACCGTGTACGTCAGGCACATATTGGAGTATGCAGCACCAGTCTGAAACTCACACTTGGTCAAGCACATCAAGAAATTAGAGAAAGTGCAAAGGTTTGCAAAATGACTAGTCCTGGAGCTAAGAGGAATGTCGTACGAAGAAAGGTTAAAGGAAATCGGCCTGATGACACTGGAGGACAGGAGGGTTAGAGGAGGCAAGGAATTGACAAGGTGTACAAAGACATGATTGAAACAAGGTGTCACAAATGGAAGTAGAAGACTCATATGAGTCAAAGGGACCCCAATGGAAATAAGTCACTCTGTCTATGTAATTGTATTTGTGTATACCTGAATAAACTTAATTACTTACTAGAAAGTATTTTTCAGTCATAGAGTTGTCTGGAAGTGGAATAGTCTGGAAAGTGACTTAGTGGAGGCAGGTTTGATAAAGCTCATCATATCATAACTGTAATTGCATCGTGTTTGGAGGCAGGGAGCAATGATTAGGCTTCGGAAGCTTCTTTATTTATTTGAGATATCGTGGGTACACAGGCAGTGTGTTAGTGCCCATGGCCTGGGAGGGCCACGCCCATGAGAGAGAGAGGAGTAGACCAGTTGACTCTATGATGCCTGTATGCCAAGTGAGAGCGATGCAAGCATGTTGTTTCTGAACTGTGTATGGGCCTATAGGTGGCAGCATGAGCATGGCATGAAATATGTACTCAGCTGGCAGACAGCATAGGCTGTCTATATTCGCTCGGCCACCACCACCATGGTCGTGATCTACCATGATTGCCTGTAAAAAAATATCGGTCTCTCTCTCGCAGGAACGGGACACAGAACACAGAATAAAAACATATATATATGCATATGAGGACATGGAAAAAACAAAACTTCCTACAGGGAGGGAAGAAAAAAGTGGGGTGTGCTAAACATCATGGTCCATGGCAGTGAGCATCGAGGGGCATCACTGCACACCTTCCTGCATCTGAACAGATACTGCAACACAGGAGACATTGCTGCTGCTGAGGTGTGACGTGTGAGGTGTGAAGCAGTCATTGTAGTAGTTGTTGAAGGGTCCACTCATCTTGGGGCACAACCTGCTGGTGCCCTCGAGTGAGGTGTCGTCAGTACTCGGAAACTGGGTAGGACTTCTTCTGGCAAGCGACTCAGGACATTTCTCGACTGGTACTGCCGCTGGGGCTGTCACTGCCGGCGCAGCATCATGACGTCAGTGGAGTGATGCGGGCGGCATGGTGACATCATGGGTTGATACGGGAAGCAGACCACAGCGTGGCCTGGGATCTGGCTTGGTATCCCACGTGTCTTGTAGATCCACACGTGGCTTCATGAACCACGTGCTTTGAGTGACCCCATGCACTCGGATACACAGCTCTGGCAAAGAATTCACACTGAATTCGCAACAGCAGAGAGGGAGTGGGCAGTGGTAGCGTATAGTAGGGCGAGCGTGGGTGAGTGGTGTATGGTGGAGCCAGGACCGTGTGCCTACCTTCCTCACCCATACACATGTTGAAAATAGAGCAGAATCTACTTCACTGTCACAGAAATGACCACAAACTCACCTCTGACTTACTGAAATAGCCATGCTGAGCTGAAACACAATAGTAGAACCATACGCTGAACACGTGACTTGAGCAGCGTGTGACACTGTGGCCTGGATCCTGCTTGTACCTGTGTCTGGATGCTTAAACATGCAGACACAACATCAGGATAACTCGTTGAAAGACGGATGCTTCTTGTGTAAGGTGATGGACAACTTCATTCCCCTTCCCTCCTCTCTCCGGGCAAACACACATGCTGCTGAGCATTGCTGTCACCAATTATAATGTGTTAATTGTGTCGTCGTTGAAGGCGTGGAGCAATGATAAGGCTTCGGAGGCATCTTTCTTTATTTGCGATATCTTGGGTACACAGGCATTGTTAGTGCCCATGGCCATGAAGGGCCATACCGGCGAGGGAGAGAGGAGTAGACCTGTTGACTCTATGGTGCCTGGACACCAAGAGAGAGCGATGTAAGCGTGGTGGTTCTGAACTGGGAATGAACAACGTTCATTGGGAAACAGAACTGGCGGAAAATCAGTGATTGAAATGCTGGAATATATGACAACAAAATGCAAGGAAGCAGAGGAGTACTTCGTACCAAAGGGCAAAAGAAATAACGGGTAGAGATGTCAAAAGTAAGTGAGCTAAAGAATGAAAAAATTATAGAAGACAAAGAGCCCTGTGACATTTCGAAAATGACATAGCATTGAAAGCCAAGTCTGACCCGAAGCTGTCATACAGCCACATCAGGAGGAAAACAAGAGTCAAGTACCAGGTAATCTGGCTGAGGAAGGAAGTATAGAGGGATGATCAAAATAAATGACCGATAAGTATGGAAAGATCTCAACATGAGATTTAAAGATGGATTTTCAGTGAAGATATAAAGGAAACCAGAAAGTCGGAATGGTACACCAATAAGTGCTGAACATAATACATACAACTAAGGAGGAAGCGAAGAGGCTGCTAAACAAACTAGATACCTTGAAAGCTATGAAATCAGATAATATATCTCTTGTTGGTCCTGAAAGAGGGAGCAGAGGCGCTGTGTGTGCCCCTAACTGTCGTCAAAACATCTATTGAACCAGGGCGACTACCAAAGGTGTGGAAGACAGCAAATGAAGTCACAATTTTCAAAAAAGGAGACAAACACGCAGCATTAATCAACAGACCACTGATATGTATAGTCATGGAGAATGTCATCAGTAGAAGATTGATGGAGCACCTAGAAAGGAATGAGCTCATTCAAGAAAACCAGCACGTTTTCAGGGTAGGGAAATCCTCTGTCACAAACTAACTGGAGTTTTGGACAAGATGACAGCAGCAAGACAAAAGAGAAAGAGGGGTAGCTACATTGCATTTTCTTGGACTGCAAGATGGCTTTTGACATAGTTCTGCACAAGAGATTAGTGCAAAAACTAGAGGATCAGGCACACATAACAGGAAGGGCACTGATGGGGAGGCAATAACGAGTCATGGTAAGTGACTAGGTGACAGAGTGGGCGCCAGTGATAAAACGGGATGAGGAAAGGGATAGGACACTCATTTTGGCTGAATTATTCAGCAAGAAGAGCGTTGTCATTTAAGCCGAAATCGCAAGTTTTACATATTCGGCGGGCAAATAGATATATTTAAAGATATATTTTATTCATTTATGTTAATGTAAGAATTAATAATTTTGTACCAAGAGAAACTTTGAAAACCTACCTAACCTTATTACAACAAGCGCAATTTAATTTAGCCTAACCCAACTAAATATATTTTAGATACGTTAACATTAATTTAATAATAAACAAACATTCAGAATGAATTTTGGCGAAATTATTGCATACACAAATTTTCGCTTGTCTTATATGGCAAGAAGAGCGTTGTTATTTAAGCCAAAATCGCAAGTTTTACCTAATCGGCACGACATATATATATATATATAATATATATATATATATATATATATATATATATATATATATATATATATATATATATATATATATATATATATATTTATATATAATGCTTCCTTCATTTAAATTGTAAAGTTCTTGAACTTTAAAAAAAAAAATAATCACACATCGGCCGTTTCCCACCAAGGCAGGGTGGCCCGACAAGAAAACTTTCATGATCATTCATTCCATCACTGTCTTGCCAGAGGTGTGCTTACACTACAGCTACAAAACTGCAACATTAACACCCCTCCTTCAGAGTGCAGGCACTGTACTTCCCATCTCCAGGAATCAAGTCCGGCCTGCCGGTTTCCCTGAATCCCTTCATAAATGTTACTTTGCTCACACTCCAACAGCACGTCAAGTCCTAAAAACCATTTGTCTCCATTCGCTCCTATCTAACACGCTCACGCACGCTTGTTGGAAGTCCAAGCCTCTCGCACACAAAACCTCCTTAACCCCCTCCCTCCAACCTTTTCTAGGCCGACCCCTACCCCGCCTTCCCTCCACTATAGATTTATACACTCTCGAAGTCATTCTATTTTGCTCCATCTATTCTATATGTCCAAACCATCTCAACAACCCCTTCTCAGCTCTCTGGATAATAGTTTTGGTAAACTTGAAAAAATGGTACCAATAATAGATCTTTTCCCAACCGATTGCAAGTAGAATAGAGGTAGAATTCGACTCTTTCGACATGACAATTTTATATGTACATATATACACACTTCTTGTCAACATTTGTACCCTTATATTTATAAATCAAAACACTGACCACTTGGTAACTTCATGTTTCAGGTGCAATATGTTCGTTCTTCTGCCGTATACAACCAGAGAAACCAATGCAATAAATGTGGCTTTCTGGACGCCCCAACGAGGCCTCGTTCTGACCTCCAACCTCTCACTCTTCCCTGACAAGTTCTCCAAGTGAGTCTTAGAAGGAAAATTAACCCATATTCATACATATTATACGTCTAGCAATAAATTGTATTTTTCTATATATTCGAACCTAAGGCGAAATTTTATTATGAATTACGCTTTACTCAAGACTTTTAATAAAATTAAAAATTACCGTAAGTAAACATCCCATTATAAGAAAAGAAAAAAAACTCCTTAGTGTATTTTTTAAATAACTAATCAAACTCTCTGAACTGTGAACGATTATGACAAATATGTATTATTCACCTTGTAAGTGATTCTGCTGAAGTATATTATAAGATTACCGTGTGAATAGGGACGATATTTATATTTTAAAAGTGAAATGTAAATGCATGCAGAAATTAAGTCAAAATATACGAGCTACTATGAACCCTTAGGTGTTCCAAAATCAGAGAAACATTTTCTCCTGGAACAAAGTTGAGGAAATAATGGAACAAGTTTGAACAACTGAGATGAAAGGAATTTCTTGTATGAGAACCTCTAGTGCATGTCAATATATGTTCCTTCTTTTTTCTTTTTATATCTTCATTTTCTTTTTATAATCTTTCTATTTAAAAATACTTTATTATTGTATTTAAACTGATTTATGATATATATAGTAAAATTAGATTTAAATTCATTAGGTAAGCTAAGTTTACAAGAGTTTTCTAAATTAGTTTCGGAGGAAAATTAAAATTAAAATATATAATTTTCAATAAAATATTTGACTGTTAATCCATATAAAATTGTCAAAATGTATAGCTTTTAGGGGAGTTTGAAATTAAAATAAATCCACTTATTAGGCACGACAAAGTTATATATGTTGTGTCTAATAAGAGAAGTTGGTCACTTTAGGCAAGCTGCTATAAATAGCGAACTTTCAAAAAAAAAATAGTTTATGGAATAATACTCATTATTTCATTGCAAATGGGTTCATTTTTCTCAACAAACCTAATTTAGATGCCTAACTTATCCTAATTTTGCATAATGTACTATTTGGGCAAATATTTAAGCCGAATCGTCCAACAAGGCCTTTTAGGAAATGGTTCACTTTGCCGAATAAGCCGAATGAAAAGTTATTTTTTACCATAAATCAGCGGAAATTGATCTGAGTATTACGGAAATATATTTTCAATAATTTTAATTAATAGTAAATTAATTTAAATTAACCTGTGTTAAATATAACATAATTTAAATAAAAAAGTTATGTTTAAGAAAGGTTAGGTTAGGTTTCTATGTTTGTCTTGGTTTAAAAATATAAATGTTTATATCATTGTTAGTGAAAAAATAGCTATCAATGTGTATAATATTGTTAGAAAGGTTTAATTTTTGAGGGAGTTCGGCCTATTTGGCAAGTTCGGTTTATTTACGACATATAGTAAATATTGAAAACCAAAACCTGGCCATTGTGGTTGTATAAAAGCCACCAAATGCAACTTCCCAGCAATTCCAGGAACAGCTTTTGAAAATTGACCACTGTCTGGAAAATCTCCCAACTCCTGCCCCAAACATCTTACTACTGGGAGATTACAACTTGACACACCTAAAATGGAGGAGTATAACAAACAATGTTTTAGCAGAGATCACCCCAGGAGGCAGCGCAGATGAAAATTAACACACACACGAGCTATTAAATCTGTGCACCAAATTTAACTTAAACCAGCAAATATTACATCCCACAGGACTAGAATATACGCTGGAAAATACACGGATCCGAATCTTTGCCTAGAAAAACATAACTCTGTGGTACTTCCGGTCTGATCAAGGACCTATTCCATTAAAAAAAAGAAAGAGATGATGTAAACTAGAAAGAGAAAGACGCTCCCTATACAGACGAAGGAGAAGAATCAAAGAGCTGCTGAGAGGGGCCAATATATCTGAAATTCGAAGGGAGGCACTGGTCAGAGAAATAGAAAATATCGAACTTAAGCTTAAGGAATCTTACAGGGGATTAGAATCTCAGAATGAACTAAAAGCCAAAAAGGAAATTGAAGAAAACCAAAATACCTCTTTTCTTATGTCAAATCTGCGGGTAAAACATCATCCAGTATTGGGCCCCTGCTTAGGTGAGATAGGACATACACACATGACTGCAAAAGAAATGAGTGAGATACTAAAGTCCTAATACGACTGAATGTTCAGTGAGCCGTTAGCCAGACTAAGTGTCGACAATCTAAATAAATTCGTCATGACCGAAACCCAAAACCTGGTCATCTCAAAAATCTCTGATATTTTTCTAACACCTCAAGACTTTGAAAAGGCAATAAATGACATTCCCATACAATGCCGTACGCCCAGACTCATGGAACTCTGTGTTCTTCAAGAACTGCAAGAAGCCTCTGTCACGTGTCTTCAGCATTCTATGGAGAGGGAGCATGGACACAGGGGTCATCCTACACTCACTAAAAACAACAGACATAGCCTCACTGTACAAAAGTGGCGGTAAAGCAATTGCAAAGAACTAGAGACCGATAGCACTAACATCCCATATCATAAAGATCTTTGAAATGGTTCTAAGAAGCAAGATCACCAACCACCTAGACACCCATCAATTACACAACCCAGGGCAACACGGGTTTACAGCAGGTCGTTCTTGCCTGTCCCAGCTACTGAACCACTATGACAAGGTCCTGGATGCTGTATAGGATAAACAAAATTCAGACTTTGCGACAGCCTTCGACAAGTGTGACCATGATGTAATAGCTCACAAAATGCGTGATAAAGGAATAACAGGAAAAGTTGGTAGATGAATCTATAAATTCCTAACAAATAGAACACAAAGAGTATTAGTAAAGAGAAAAAAGTCTGAGACAGCTAAGGTGAAAAGCTCTGCTCCACAAGGCACAGTAAAACAATATGAAGTTCAATGAAGAAAAATTTCAACTACTCAAATAGTTAAAACTTGAGGAAATTAAAACAACAATGTATCAACCACATCTGCTAGGAAAATGATTGGGTGAATAATGAGTCTTCAATACTAGTGACACCAAGCCCATGATAATTCTCTTTAAATCGCTTGTTCTCTCTAGGCTGGAATACTGCTGTACACTAACTGCTCCCTTTAAGGCACGCGAAATTGCTAACCTGGAGAGTGTACAAAGAACTTTCACGGCACACGTAAGTACGATAAGGCACCTAAATTACTGGAAACGGTTGAAGTCTCTGGAACGCAGGCGATAGAGATACATGATAATATACACCTGGAAAATCCAAGAGTTATTAGTACCAAACGTGCACAAGATAATCAATCCCTATCAAAACAAAAGACTCTTCAGGAGATGTAACATCCGCCAATAAAAAGCAGGGGTGCCACGGGCACATTGAGAGACAACACAATAAGTGTCAGGGGCCCAAGATTGTTCAGCTGCCTCCCAGCATACATAAGGGGAATTACCAATAGTCCCCTGGCTGTCTTCAAGAATAAACTGGACAGGCACCTAAAGTCAGTACCTGACCAGCCAGGCTGTGGTTTGTACGTCAGTTTGCTTGCGGCCAGCAGTAAAAGCCTGGTTGATGAGACCCTGATCCACCATAAGGCCTGGTCTCAGACCGAGCCGGGGTGTTGACTCTCGAAACCCTCTTCAGGTATACTCAGGTATATATATATATATATATATATATATATATATATATATATATATATATATATATATATATATATATATATATATATATATATATATATATATATATTTATGTATGTCGTGCCATATAGGTAAAAGTTGCGATTTTGTCTTAAATAGGAATGAACTTTTTGCCAAATAAGGCAAGCGAAAATTTGTGTATGCAATATTTTCGCAAAAGTCATTCTGGACCTAACGAGAAAAATACATTTCATTGTGTTTGTTTACTATTAAATTATTGTAAACTTATCTAAAATACATTTAGTTGTATTAGGCTAAATTAAATTGCGCTTGTTATAATAAAGTTAGGCAAGTTTAGAAAACTTGCCTAAATGAAAAAAATATATATCATTAAACGTAGAAGAGAAAATTTTAGAAAGAACTTAATTGTAAATAAGTTCTTACTAAATGAACAATTTACCTATTCGGCACGACTTATATATATATATATATATATATATATATATATATATATATATATATATATATATATATATATATATATATATATATATATATATATATATATATATATATGTATGTATATAAGGCATATATGTTACATGAGGTTTGAGGAATATATTTCAAGTACATATTGCTATGTGTTTGTCGCTTATTATAATGAGAAAATCTCATCCAGCTTTTAACAAAATTAAATCAAGTTGATACGTACTTATTATCTTTCTTATTTTACAATACTTTCTTTGTTTGTTTTTTCCTCAATAAGGAATTTAGATTTTGAAATATTTTATAAAATGGAATAAAAAAAAAGTTTGCTTTTGTAATAAATGTATAATTAATGTCAGTTTTTTATAAACAAAAATAATATACCCTTACAGGTTCTTTCACAGGCCAAATTTACTGGCAGTGACAGAGGTACACGCTGTTAATAAGATCACTACTGTAGCTGATACCGCCTCTCCTGGGGGCTGTAAGGAACTATTCTATGGTCCCATGGCACTGTTGATAGACTACCTCTCTAAAGCACTTAATTTCACGTAAGAATTTCTTTTTAACAATAGTGTATATATTCGTTTGTATATGTCGTGCCTAATGAATTAAATCGCCAAGTTTATCCTATTTGGCAAGGGTTCACTTTGCCGAATAAGCTTAATGAAAATTTGTTTTTGACATAAACCAATGGAAAAAATATGTATCATAGATTATATACAATATTAAATATATTTAAGTTGACCAATGATATACATAGAATAATTTAGGTAAAAAAATTGTCATAGTTTATTGAGGTCAGGTGAGGTTTCTAAGTTAGTTTTGGTACATTGCTAACGAAAACAAATTAGGAATTAATCTCTATAAAAAAATATATTGGAAAAAATTAATTTTTAGGGGAGATCGGCCTATTCAGCAAGTGCGGCTTATTTAGCATGACACACACACACACACACACACACACACACACACACACACACACACACACACACACACACACACACACACACACACACACACACACACACACACACACATATATATATATATATATATATATATATATATATATATATATATATATTTATATATGTGTATATATATATATATATAAGGAGGTATGGGGTTACTAAAAGTATTATCCAGGGGACTGAGGAGAGGTTGCCGAGGTGGTTCGGACATTTAAAGAGGATGGAACGAAAAAGAATGACTTATAGAGGATATATATCTGAAGTGGAAAGAAGCCGGAGTAAGGGTCGGCCTTGGAACATACTTTTTGGTATAAACTCCTATGTAACACGCGTGAGCGTGTTACATAGGAGTGAATGGAGACATGGCTTTTAGAACTTGACATGCTGTTGGAGTGGGACCAAGATAACATGTATGAAGGGATTCAGGGAAACCGTAGGCCGGACTTGAGTCGTGATATAAATATAATTTACAGCCTTTTTTTGAGATGGAGTGCCAAATATATTATAGAATAACATAAGATTCTAGTAGGAATACTGAAATAATTTACGTGTTAATATAGAATATATAGTTATCTACATAATGCAGGAAGTTCTACTTATGATCACCGTAGAGTAGTTAGTATGTACTGTGGAACCGTGTGCTTTTTTAATATTATCTAGTTTTTAACATTATCTAGTTCCTTGAGAGCACCTTTCTAACATCTGAGGAAGGAAGGAAAGTAAGTGGGAATTCGTAGAATTCGCCATTGACACAGCCACTAGTCGCACTACACGTTTCTCCTCACAGTTACAGATTTTCCCAAAATACTTTTAGGCAGCAAACAATAACAAAACTCACTAAATATCTCTCCATGCACACCACTTCCAAATGCTACATAGAAGTACACTGTATGAAAACCCCAAAGCAGAAGCAGTGCCTATTCTTGCCTTTCTGTCTAGAAGTTCGCTCCTCACATCTCCCTCGTGCTAGCAACCAGCAACTTTGATTGGATAAAATATATGACTTATAACTACGTCACCACTCATCAGCCAACAGATAAGCAGAACAATAATCCAAAGATCAACGAGTAAAGATAGACAGGGATAGTTCGTGTACTGGACTTCTCAGCTTACTTTGTACGAGTGGACACCTCCTACACACCCCTACATTACACAATATAGAGATAATACAATAGAATGTGCAAATTCTTAACATACATCTTATAAATATATATTCTTATATGCATCGTATCTCAGCTTCAGAAAAATAACAATATAGAGAGTTTAAAAAAAGTGATATTAATATTTCAAGAAAATACACCATAGTTTTTATTTACTTAACAGGGAAATATAACTTCCACAATTTAATAATATATGCAATTGTGGTTTGTTTTACTAGAAAACAGCAGAAATTAGGAGAAAGTGGTCAGGCAATACCAGGAGGTCCTCACTGTCTTCTGGCTTACAGACTCACGTCTTGAAGAAATTCACAGACACATAAAGCTTTTTTGATAACCTTTACATAACTATTCACTGTATGCAACTGTGATTTGAGAAATGTGAAATAGCAGTTGTGCATAGAAAGTAATAAAACTAGTGGAGAAACAAACGTGAAATGCATTACAGAATGCTTCAAATTTCTTCCTTAATTATACGAGTTTTTATAAACGATGTTTTATCCCATTGTTTATTAGTGCTAATGATAGTTAACTCAGTACGTAATTCTCTCATTATTTCCAACACATATTCACTGGTATAAGATTTTAAAAATCAAAATTTGAATAATTACACTCTTTTTTATTTTTTTTAGCAGTCCAGCAACTTATAATTACTGTAAACGTCTACAAATGTTACTTACCAATTACATTCCTCGTCAGGTACACGTACATACGACCACGAGATGGTGAATGGGGTATTATGCTCAATAATGGATCGTGGTCCGGCATGGTAGGAATGGTGGAAAGAGAGGTGAGTGTAGAAAGTTTATACCAAAAAGTATGTCAAATATTACGTTCACAAAGAGATGAAAAGAAATCATTATTCTGACTGATACAAGTTTCACTTTATTTAATAAATTTCCTGAACTTACCCAATTTGGTAATCATAGTCAGGAGCCTTCAGCCAAACAAAATGTTCAGTTACTGTTTGATACGTTTACGAAACAATACCAATAATGATTGCGTGAATATTATTTTTTTCAAAATTTTCTAACCATCTTTATGAACAGCAGATTTAACAAGACAGAAAGTATAGTCATTGATATAAATATCAAGAAATCATTATAATTAAAAATGTTCAAAATAAAAATTCAAAAGCTTCATTATAAATGAAAACAAATAGTATATTCACAATACAAAAATGACCTTGTACAGTTTTGGAAAATAGTTCCAGGACATTCTCTCGTGGGCAGAAATAATATCTGACAACTCAGACTTAGTAAACAGAGGAGCAAATGTATTTTCATGAAGGAATTAACACAGTTTGTAACGATGATGGTGACTGGAAGACATAGTTAATAGCGAGTATTCTCTGTGTATCTATATAAAGGTAGAATTATGGATGCAGATGTGACTTGGATATGATATCCGTTCGGATAATATATCCAGTATTATAAAATAATAAAAAAAACTTTGAGAAGGTGACGGAATATATTGAAAGGGAAATGAAAGGGTATTATTTTAAAGGAAGTGTTACACAGGTGAAGCATAATATTGATGTTTTGTAAATGTACACAAATGCAACTAATGTGACATTTTATTGTGGCAAGGTTTCGATCCCCAGGAAATATCTCAAACCGTCAAAAACATTACAAAGACTCAGTGTTTGACCTATAATCCCTCATTATTGACTACTGTTTGGTAGGTTGGCAAAATAGACGAGTTTTCACTTTAAATTTGGGTTATGGCCTATCACCTACATAACAAATAGTTTAAGGTTTCAGTTCACCAGTACACACACTACACTCTCTTCCCACCTGGATATCAGATCCTGAGGAAAGATAAAAGGAGCAGAGGGAGAGGAGGGGTTGCACTGCTCATTAAAAAAACGATGGGGATTTGAGGAAATGGACGAGACTGGAGACAGGGATTACATAATAGGTGCAATTCAGTCTGGGAAACATTAGGTAGTCATTGCAGTGATATATAACACGCCATAGAACTGCAGGAGGCCAAGAGAGGAATATGAAGAGAACAACAGAGCAATGGTGGACACACTAGCTGAGGTGGCCAGAAGAGTTCACTCTAGTAGAGCATAGTTACCGGTTATGGGCGATTTCAATCACAGGAAGATTGATTGAAAAAACCTGCAGCCACATGGGGGTCCCAAAACATGGAGACCAAGATGATGGATGTGGTACTGGAAAACCTCATGCATCATCATGTTAGAGAAACTATCAGAGAGAGAGAGGGGAGGATGAACCAGCAAGACTGGACCTCGTGTTCCCCCTGAGTAGCTCGGACATTGAGAACATCACATATGAAAGGCCCCTTGGAGCTAGTGATCACGTGGCTCTGAGCTTAGAATACACAGTAGAGTTACAAGTGGAGAGGGTAACAGGAGTAGAATGGGAAAAGCCAAACTATAAAAGGGGAGACTACACAGGTATGAGGAACTTTCTGCAGCAGGTTCAGTGGGAAAGAGAATTTGAAGGAAAATCAGTAAATTAAATGATGGAATACGTAACAACAAAATGCAAGGAGGCAGAGGAAAGGTTTGTTCCCAAGGGCAACAGAAATAATGGAAAGACCAGAACGAGCCCTTGTTTTACCCGAAGGTGTAGGGAGTCAAAAACTAAGTGCACTATGAAATGGAAAAAGTACAAAAGGCAAAGGACCCATGAAATTTCAGAGATTAGTCGAATAGCCAGAAACGAGTATGCACATATGAGGTTGGAGGCCTAGCGATAGTACGAAAACAACATAGCATAGAAAGGCAAGTCTGACCCGAAACTGTTGTATAGCCACATCGTGAGGAAGACAACAGTCAAGGACCAGGTAATCAGGCTGAGGAAAGAAGGTGGGGAGCTCACAAGACTCGACCAAGAAGTATGTGAGGAGCTCAACACAAGATTTAAGGAAGTATTTACAGTGGAGATAGGAAGGACTCTGTTAAGACAGAACAGAGGGGGACACCAATAATGGATTTAAAAACAAGAGTTGGATGAAATATACAAAACCGAAGAGGAGGTGAAGAAGCTGCTAAGTGACCTTGATACCTCAAAGGCGATGGGACCGGACATCTCTCCGTGGGTCCTTAGAGAGGGAGAACAGACGCTGTGGGCCACTTACCATAATTTTCAACACATCCCTTGAAACTGGGCAGCTACCTGAGGTATAAATTAGACACATATGCAACACTTGGGTATCTTTATTGAGGAAACGTTTCGCCACACTGTGGCTTCATCAGTCCAATACAATCCAGGCCGAGGGACTGATTACCTCAAACTCCTCCTCTCCTTACAACTTTCTGCTTTGTATTGGACTGATGAAGCCACTGTGTGGCGAAACGTTTCCTCAATAAAGATACCCAAGTGTTGCATATGTGTCTAATTTATAACTTGTCGGTTCTCTGAACCATTCATCTACAGCTACCTGAGGTATGGAATGAGACAGAAACGAGATACTTAACTATAGACCAGTGTCACTGACGTGTATAGTATGCAAAGTCATGGAGAAGATTATCAGGAGGAGAGTGGTGGAGCACCTGGAACGGAACAAGATCATAAACAACAACCAGCATGGATTCATGGAAGGCAAATCCTGTGTCACAAATCTACTGGAGTTTTATGACAAAGTAACAGAAGTAAGATACGAGAAAGAGGAGTGGGTTGATTGCATTTTCTTGGACTGCAAGAAAGCCTTCGACACAGTTCTTCACAAGAGATTAGTGCAGAAGCTAGAGGATCAGGCACATGTAACAGGAAGGGCACTGCAATGTATCAGAGAATACCTGACAGGGAGGCAACAACGAGTCATGGTACGTGATTAGGTATTACAGTGGGCGCCTGTGACGAGCTGGGTCCCAGTGCTATTTTTGGTATATGTGAATGACATGATGGAAGGGATAGAATCAAAAGTGTCCCTTTTCACAGATGATGTAAAGTTAATGAGGATAATTAAACCAGATGAGGATCAAGCAGGACTACAAAGAGACCTGGACAGGCTGGACGCGTGGTTCAAAAACTGGCTCCTCGAATTTAACCCCGCCAAATGCAAAATCATGGAGATCGGGGAAGGGCAAAGAAGACCACAGACAGAGTATAGACTAAGTGGCCAAAGACTGCAAACCTCACTCAAGAAGAAACATCTTGTGGTGAGTATAATACCGAGCACGTCTCCGAAAGCACACATCAACCTGATAACTGCTGCAGCATATGGGCGCCTTGCAAACCTGATAATAGCATTCCGATATCTCAGTAAGGAATCGTTCAAGACCCTGTACACCGTGTACGTCAAGCCCATACTGGAGTATACAGCACCAGTTTGGAACCCACATCTGGTCAAGCAAGTCAAGAAATTAAAGAAAGTGCAAAGGTTTGCAACATGGCTACTTCCTGAGGTAAGGGGAATGTCCTACGAAGAAAGGTTAAGGAAAATCGGCCTGACGACACTGGAGGACTGGAGGGTTATTAGAGACATGATAACGACATACAAAATACAAGGAGGAATAGATAAGGTGGACAGATATAGGATGTTCCAGAGATTGGACACAGAAACAAGGGGGTCACAATTGGAAGTTGAAGACTCAGATGAGTCAAAGGGATGTTATGAAGTATTTCTTCAGTAATAGAGTCGTCAGGAAGTGGAATAGTCTGGCAAAGTAATGTAGTGGAGGCAGGAACCATAGATAATTTTAAGACGAGGTATGACAAAGTTCATGGAGCAGGGAGAGAGAGGACCTAGCAGTAATCAGTGAAGAGGCGGGGCCAGGAGCTATGAATCGACAACTGCAACCACAAATAGGTGAGTAAAAATAGGTGAGTACACACACATTCCATTCCATTCCAATCCCGGTGGGGATTTGAGGAAATAGAAGGAATGGACGAAAGGGACTTCATACTAAGAACAATTCAATTTGGGGTCCCTATGGTGGTAATTTCAGTGATGTACAACCCACCACAGAACTGCAGGAGGCTAAGAGAAGAATATAAAGAGAGCAGTAGAGCAATGGTGGACACACTAGCTGAGGTGGTCAGAAGAGCTCACACACGTAGAGCAACGTTACTAGTTATTGGTGATTTCAAACACTGCTAGTCACAGTGTTGTTATTGATTAAATACCACTCGTTCGTGGTTACAATACTATATATACTGATTGTAGAGTCTAGTACAGCAAACGGAGAGTAGAATGAAATTAGCTCTGAGGGACCCAGACCATCATATGTCATCGGATCACGGTACAACACCTAGCTCTGCTTGGTGAATGATCTTTGTAGGATTGTATAGTCAAGTGAGTTAGAGTGTCGTGAATTTCCGCTCATTATGAGGCGGGCTGAAACAACGTGGGTTCGATACCCCGGCTAGTCGCAGTATTGTTAGTGATTAAATACCACTCGTTCGTGGTTACATTACTATACATATATATATATATATATATATATATATATATATATATATATATATATATATATATATATATATATGTCGTGCCGATTAGGTAAAACTGGTCAATTAGCAAGAACTCATCTAAAATTAAGTCCTTTCTAAATTTTTCTCTTATACGTTTAGAGATATATTTTTTCATTTATGTTAATGTAAGAATTTATAATTTTGTACCAAGAGAAACTTTGAAAACCTACCTAACCTTATTACAACAAGCGCAATTTAATTTAGCCTAACCCAACTAAATATATTTTAGATACGTTAACATTAATTTAATAATAAACAAACACATTGAAATATATTTTTTCGTTATGTTCAGAATGATTTTGGCGAAATTATTGCAAACACAAATTTACACTTGTCATATATGGCAAAATCACAAGTTTTACCTAATCGGCACGACATATATATATATATATATATATATATATATATATATATATATATATATATATATATATATATATATATATATATGTCGTGCCGATTAGGTAAAACTTGCGATTTTGGCAAATAGCAACGCTCTTCTTGCCATATAAGACAAGTGAAAATTTGTGTATGCAATAATTTCGCAAAATCATTCTGAACCTAACGAAAAAATATATTTCATTGTGTTTGTTTATTATTAAATTATTGTTAACGTATCAAAATATATTTAGTTGGGTTAGTCTAAATTAAATTGCGCTTGTTATAATAAGGTTAGGTAGGTTTCAAAGTTTCTTGGTACAAAATTATAAATTTTACATTAGCATAAATTAAAAATATATCTATAAACGTATAAGAGAAAATTTTGAAAGGACTTAATTTTAAATGAGTTCTTGCTAATTGATTTCCTAATCGGCACATTATATATATATATATATATATATATATATATATATATATATATATATATATATATATATATATATATATATATGTCGTGCCGATTAGGTAAAACTTGCGATTTTGGCTTAAATAGCAACGCTCTTCTTGCCATATAAGACAAGCGAAATTTTGTGTATGCAATAATTTCGCCAAAATCATTCTGAACATAACGAAAAAATATATTTCAATGTGTTTGTTTATTATTAAATTAATGTTAACGTATCTAAAATATATTTAGTTGGGTTAGGCTAAATTAAATTGCGCTTGTTGTAATAAGGTTAGGTAGGTTTTCAAAGTTTCTCTTGGTACAAAATTATAAATTCTTACATTAACATAAATGAAAAAAATATATCTTTAAACGTATAAGAGAAAATTTTAGAAAGGACTTAATTTTAGATGAGTTCTTGCTAATTGACCAGTTTTACCTAATCGGCACGACATATATATATATATATATATATATATATATTGGTTATAGGAAATACGTTGATTTTTGAATAGCAGGTTGTTAGGTAGTAAACCACCTAGGGAATCACTACTGTTTTGCCAGACGAATTTGAAACAGGTATTAATAATAGTTTTACATAATGGTAGAAATGCTGGTGTTTTTTCCCTGTCTCATAAAAACACAAGATTACAGGTATACCTTGCTACTTCTACTTCCACCTAGTCCAGACTTTACATTCACATGCATGTATGTTAATACACATCCTTCTATTTTCTTAATAGTTGTTATTCGTATATTATTTCGCTTCTTCTCCACAGAAATGTTTAGTTCGCTAACCTCGATTTTGTTATGAACTTATCGAATATTGGGCTAATATTGGGCTAACATTGACCTAACATTGAGCTAACATTGGGCTAACATTGGGCTAACATTGACCTAACATTGGGATAACATTGGGCTAACTGGGGACCAACAGACATCCATAGAGATGGGGCAAGTTTTGCGAAAAGCAAAAGGGATACTTACTATATGGAGCTTCATAAGTATTTTTGCTTTTTGGAGAAAGACAGAGATTTGACCCCTGATTGGAGCTAAACTCGGACCAGATACCAAATAAATGGAATGCAACATTGTTTTTTGACAATGTGGAATAAAAATGGGAAAATGAATCTTTTATTAGAAGTTAGAGAAACATGCGTTCCCCTTCATAAGAACCCTCTCGATCACGTTACTTAAAGCTAATAATGGATTGAGTAAACAACTGTATGTCCTAATTAAAACCCATTTACAGCATTTCATGAGAGACCCATTATTATTTCAGTTGGGTCTGTTTTGTATATTTTGTCAAAATAATTGTTCAAAGTGCTACCCCAGTGGCAGGCATCATCTCGAATGTTCATATAAAAAAAATAATGATGGGCTCATCAATAAGTTGTTGACCCTGAACATATCGAATGATTTTAAATTAGTACGTTTTGACGTAACTGCGCTGTTCACTTGAGTCTCAGTACCAGACTTGTTATTCTGCTTGGAAAATAGAGACTAAACTGCCAGATAGATCAGATATGTGGATGATGTGCTTTGCTTGAGGTCGTCCTTTCTGGATTTAGTTTCCTACATATTTTAGGATTAATTTACTGATTTTCGATTCGATCCAATTAGTGTAGATTTTGTTTCCTTATTTCTTTCAACTTCAGGAAGTAGATTTCGCTGTTGGACCTTTAATGGTTGAGAGATGGCGAGCCGAAGTGGTGGACTTCACAGTACCAGTGCTGTTTGAGTCGTATGGGATGCTGGGTGCTCGAGGTGCTCCTGAGGTGGACCCGTGGGGCTTCCTGTTTCCCCTGACGCCGCTGTTGTGGGTGTCAATACTAGCGGCACTAATAATGCTGGCTGCAGCGGTGTTCCTCATGTCCTCTTGCTTCCTTCACAAAAGCAGTAACCTGATGAATGTTATGACTGTCACCTTCGACTACTCACGAATATTACTACAGCAAGGTAAATATAAATATGCATTACTAAAATTATTGACATTTCTTTCAAATTTAATTAATACAAATTAAATTAACCAAGATACTGTGAGTGGTGACGTGTACCTTGCTTCTGTCTAGACGTGACTAAAGTTCTCTCTGTTGTTAGCTATCTGAGATGGCTTCCCTTGACTATGAGTAGCTATATCTTCAGCTTAAGGGCGAGTTAACGGAAGCAAGAAGAGAAATTCAACGACTGAAGGGTATGTGCAAGGATTATCCCAGGAACAACGTCGTCGACGATCGCACCAACGAATGGATGCTAGTTGGAACTGAAGCGACGAAGCTGAAGCTGAAGAAGTTCCAGGAGACGACAGTGAAAACCAGTAACTCTTTTCCTTGTTATCACACGAATGTGAATCGACCATCCATGACCTTCCAACGAAGACAGTTCCAACATGGACCATTGTTAACGACACAGCGAAGCCAGTGTCATGGCGGCTCATGGCACTGGGGAAAAAGTGCTGTCATGGATCGTGTCATGATTCACCAGAAGGAAGCAGAGAGTGTGCATAATTCCCATAAAATCTGAGTGGGGATCTCTAACATGCCATAGAGATCAGTTTTAGGTCCATTGTTGTTTATAATATATATTAATGACCTTGACATGGGAATTACTAGTGATATGAAAAAATTAGCTGATGACACGAAGATAGGTAGGATAACTGATTCAGAGGAAAATGTCACTGAACTTCAGGAGCATTTATAAAAAATACCAGATGCATTTCAATGTAAATAAATGCAAAGTTGTGAAGTCCCAGAATGTCTATAACATAACCCAAGTGCTTTTAAACTAAATAATGTAGAACTTAGCCATACAGAATGCGAAAAGAACTTTGGAGTTATGGTAAGCAGAAACCTGTAGCAAAGACAACAGTGCCTAACAGTATGTAATAAGGCAAATAGATTACTGGGATTTATATCAAGAAGAATTAGCAACAGAAGTCCATACTATTTCTCAGAAGTCCAGCGGTTGTACTACAGCTCTGCACATCACTTAGATTATGCAGCTCAGGTCTGGGATATATATGGATATATATTCGTTAGAAAACATTCAGCGAAGAATGACAAAATAATTAGAAAGCGTAAGAAAACTTTCGTACGAGCAAAGATTGAAATTACATTCACTTTTAGGATGAAGAATGAGGGGAGACATGATTGAAATATGTAAGTGGAAGATGGGTATTAACAAAGAAGATATAAATAAAGTCTTGAGGACTCATAGTATATATATTCCCCAGAGAGAAATTAGTTCAAATAAGAATGATCCAAGATGGATTCATAATAGACTACTGCACCTATTAGGTGAGAAAAGAGGAATATATAGGCGCATCAAAAGAGGAGAGGTTAATCTTACTGACCAATACGTTCATTTTTTAAAAAAAGTAAAAGAGATTGTTAATGAATCAAAGACTAATCCAAAAGGGTTACTTCAAGTGTATAGGATAAAAGTCGAAGATTAAGACACATGTGCAACAGTTGGGTGTCTTTATTGATGAAACGTTTCCCTTACACAGTAGGCTTCTTCAGTCGATACATAGGCAGCAGTAGTAATGAAATAAAGATGATGTAATCAGTCCATCAACTTTGGAGAAAAATTATTTGATGTGGTCAGTCCCTCAGAATGGAGAAGAGTTGAGCTTCATGGTCTGGAACGATAGGAAGCTTCAGTTTCATAAAGTTTCATCAATAAAGATACCAAACTGTTGAACACTGACGTCTATTGGAACAAAATGCTCAATCTACTTAATGAGCCAGATACCTATAAAACTCTCACAAAAAAACAAATGAACATTCTTACCCAAAAAAAAAAAAAAAAATTCATAGGACTCACCTCATACTGAGGGACTAAGTATAAGGGAAGAAACTTCTGCACTCCATTCCCAGCATCCCCAGACCTGCCAGAATGTACGGCCTGCAGAAATCTCAGAAGCCAGGAATTCCACTGAGGCCCATTTCCTCGGGAATAGGCAGTGCTCCCCACCAACTCTCAGGGATTATCACTAAACACCTCTCTAAACTCTAGAGCACAATCATTCCAGTACATCTTAAACACTTTGGTGATCTTCTCAATCGCATTCGCAACATTAACATCAGAAACGAGAAACTCTGTAGCCTTGCCGTAGCATCCCTATTCACCAATATACCTACTACACAAGCCATAGATCTCCTTCGCACGAAAGTTGACAATTCACTTGTCCTTCCTATTCCAGCCAGTCATTTCATCGACCTTGTTGAACTATGTGTTGGCTTTATGCGTTTCTCTTTAGAAAATCACCTCTTTCAGCAGACTTTTGGACTACCCATGGGTTCCCCACTTAGTGCCATATAGGTGAACCAATACATGGAACATCTGGAAGCCGAGCGATTTTCCTGTTTTTCCCTCTTCTGTCACCTGGCTCTGTTATGTTGACGACATTCTCATCATAACTCCCAGACGCTTTAACGTTCACAAGCTCAGTCAGGTCGAGCCCTCAATCCACTTCACACTAGAAGAATAAGTCGACAACACTCTTCCTTTCCTTGATGTTCTTCTCTGCAACGCTGACCAAGAACTTCGTTTTAAAGTCTATCGGAAACCGACCAACCAACACGATCTTCTCCACTTCCACTCTCACCAAGACATTAAAACAAAGCGGGGTGTAATTATAGGCTTTTTTCTGCGCGCACTCAGAATCTGTAGCAATGAGTTCCTTGAGGAAGAATGCTCTCTAATTGAACAAGTATTTTCTAAACTTCACTATCCTTGCCACTTTATTAGAGATTCAAAACGCCGGGCATATTACATATTGACTCTAGTAATTTGCCTACAACTGAGGTCAAGCTTACTTGGAGTTAATTTGACTGTAATGACTTGTCCCCTGCTTTGAAAATTTTAATTACATTAGCAATCTTCCACATATCAGACACTACACGTTTGAAGAGATATATTAAAAATATTAGTTAATGGTTCACAAAGTTCCATTTTGCACTAATTGAGAACCTTTGAAAAGACTTCATCACGGCCCTGGGATTTATTTTGCTTCAATCAGTCTACCTGTTTGATAACCATATCCTACTGACAGTGATATTACATAATTTATCTTCTTCAGGCCCCCTATTAAAAATTAATGACTGGAATATTGTTAGTGTCTTTCTGTGTGAAAACCGAGAGGGAATAATTACTAAATATCGATCATATTTCAATCTCCTTGCCAGTATGATTGCCAAAGTTATTTTTAAGGTGACCCTTTTGTTTTAATTGTTCCGTTTAGCTTTTCTTATCCCGTTTTCAATCTCCCATTTAATGTGAATTTATATGATTCATAAGTAGACCCCTTACCTATTTTGATGTATCTACAAATTACTTTTTTCTGCCCTACAAGATGTTTGAGCCTATTATTCATCCATTTCAATCATTTCTATTCAATCTTATTTATTTAAACGGCACAAATATTATTTAGGCAGCATGTATAGAGTTTAGAAAACTGTCAAATTCATAGTTCTTTTCGTTACCCCAGTCCTCAGACGATAGGTGTTCTCTAAGCCCATTGTAATCTGCTAAACTTATCCATAAAATCATATTTCCATTTAATGCTAAAGTTAATTGATTTGTGGTCGCTTGAGCCAAGTTCATCTATAATTTCTAAATTATTAATAGAGGTTTCGTTGTTTGTTAGAAATAAGTCAAGCATGTTATTGCCCCCTTGTACGTTGTGTAACAGACTGCTTTTAAAAAACAATCCTGAACTAACTTTAAGAAGTCGTTAGACTCTAAATTCCCAGTCAAGGATTTCCAATCAATCTTACTAAAGTTTAAGTCCAATAGAATTACTACGTTATCGTGCCTTGTGGCCTTAACAATATCCTCCCAAAGTAATCTCCTTTGGTCCCTATCCATGTTTGTGGGACGGTACATCACACCTAAAATTAATTTTTCATGCCCCTCTGAAAATTTTACTCAGACAGACTGTATGTTTCAGACTTTATACCCGTTTTTATGCAGCAATCCAAGTGATCTCTGAGATATAGTGCAACCCCACCTCATTTTCCTATGCTTCTATCCACGTAGAACAATTTAAAACACTGAATGTGACATTCAGCAGGCATATCCCGATTTTTCATTTTAAACCACGTCTCAGTTACGGCAAATGCGTCAACGTTACCCGCACTATCAACTAATCTTAACTCGTCTATCTTATTTCTAGCACTACAAATATTTGAATAATATAAATTTAAAAAAACTCCCTTTTCTTTTCCCTTCCTGCTCATTAGTGTTCTTCCACTATTCCTATTACTGTCCTTGGCACCTAGTGCCACTCACTGGCTTTCCACTGTCCACCATCAACTCTACCTCATTCTGCCTATAACTGATTTCTCTAAAACTCAAAATGTCACTACATTTCTAGTTTAAAGCCTAGTTTAAGCCTGACGTCTATAGTAGGTACATTATTATAATCATTTATAGCTGATATTATTAGAAGTCACCTTGTTTAGCATAATTTGATTAATGAATCTCAGCATGGATTCACGAGAGGTCACCCCGGCTTAACAAATTTACTGACTGTCTTCAACAAAGCATTTGAGGCAGTAAACAGTCATAAAGAATATGATGTTGTTCATTTGGATTTCAGTAAAACATTCGAGAGAGTACCTCACAAAAGATTCTTAAGAAAAGTGGCAACTCATGGAATAGGAGACAAAGTTCTTACCTGGATAGAGGCATGGCTTTCCAATAAAAAACAGAGATTCCATTAACGGGGTCAATTGTGAATGGGGACTGGTCACTAGTGGCGTTCCACAAGAATCAGTTTTAGGTCCATTGTTGTTTATAATTTACATTAATGACCTTGATGAAGGAATTTCAAATAACATGTGCAAATTTGCTGATGATACAAAAGTAGGTCAAATGATTGATTTTGAGGGGAGTACCAATGAATTCCAGGAGAATTTGAACAAATTAATAACTTGGTCTGAAAAATGGCAGATGAAGTTCAATGCGGACACTTGTAAAGTCCTAGTCCTGGAGTAAGAAAATAACCCCCAAAGTTATAAACTAGAACTTGATCACACACAGTGTGAAACGGACTTCGGAGTCATGGTAAGTCTATGTGTGCGCAATAAGGCTGACAGATTATTAGGTATCTTTAGTCTGGACACGTTTCACCACACAATGGCTCCTTCAGTCCACTGCAGGACAAGATATATTAAGAGGAGGAGTGTGAGGTAATCAGTCCCTCAGCCTTGAGTTGATGTGTTCAGTCCATCAATCTTGACAAAAGTGCAGCATCATCGCCGAGATGCGGTTATAACACAAATGAGAGATGAGGTGGAGCAGTGGTAGGCGGTATTACGCAGTGTATTCTCAAATGTGTATAAAAAAACGCTCCATATATAATGTCAGTTTCCGTGATTTGTTCTAAAACCGGACGTGTATTGGTCCTGAATAGTAGACAGGAGGGGAGTGATTTTTGGTAATTTATTCCATAGGTTATTTTATTGGTTTTGGTGCTCTCATGTTTATCTGTAAGGCCCTAGTGTGCAGAGGCCTGTTTAAGTTTTGGGACAGTACTCGTGTAGACCAGTAGATATGGGTAGAAGGGGCATGGAGCCTCCCCGTTTATAAATGTTATTGTTTTTACTCATTAGTAGCAGTATGCTAGTGAGCTAATGGGAGTACTGGGTAAAGGTGTACAGGTGTGTGATTTTGTATGTAGAGTAGGTTGTATGCTGTATATGTTTATTTACTATTAATATATATATATATATATATACATATATATATATATATATATATATATATATATATATATATATATATATATATATATATATATATATATATATACATGTATATATATATATATATATATATATATATATATATATATATATATATATATATATATATATATATATATATATATATGTCGTGCCGATTAGGTAAAACTGGTCAATTAGCAAGAACTCATCTAAAATTAAGTCCTTTCTAAAATTTTATCTTATACGTTTAAAGATATATTTTTTTAATTTATGTTAATGTAAGAATTTATAATTTTGTACCAAGAGAAACTTTGAAAACCTACCTAACCTTATTACAACAAGCGCAATTTAATTTAGCCTAACCCAACTAAATATATTTTAGATACGTTAACATTAATTTAATAATAAACAAACACAATGAAATATATTTTTTCGTTATGTTCAGAATGATTTTGGCGAAATTATTGCATACACAAATTTTCACTTGTCTTATATGGCAAGGTGAGCGTTGCTATTTAAGCCAAAATCGCAAGTTTTACCTAATCGGCACGACATATATATATATATATATATATATATATATATATATATATATATATATATATATATATATATATATATATATATATATATATATATATATATATACATATATATGTAGTGCCGATTAGGTAAAACTGGTCAATTAGCAAGAACTCATCTAAAATTAAGTCTTTTCTAAAATTTTCTCTTATACGTTTAAAGATATATTTTTTCATTTATGTTAATGTAAGAATTTATAATTTTGTACCAAGAGAAACTTTGAAAACCTACCTAACCTTATTACAACAAGCGCAATTTAATTTAGCCTAACGCAACTAAATATATTTTAGATACGTTAACATTAATTTAATAATTAACAAACACAATGAAATATATTTTTTCGTTATGTTCAGAATGATTTTGGAGAAATTATTGCATACACAAATTTTCACTTGTCTTATATGGCAAGGTGAGCGTTGCTATTTAAGCCAAAATCGCAAGTTTTACCTAATCGGCACGACATATATATATATATATATATATATATATATATATATATATATATATATATATATATATATATATATATTTTGTATAGGTGAGTTTTGTGTCCTTCCTTATAATACATTTAATGTTGATAATTTAATTAACACTTTATGTGAAGGTACAAGCTTTGCCCTACATTGGTTTATGTGGAGTTAAATGTCCCTAGACTAGGCAGATTGTTTACCCTTAGGAGCCAAGACTTTTACTTACGTTACGCTGTAAAATGCGTAACAGGCGGAGTCACCAACTAACAAAAGCATTAATGGAAGTAGGTGGCGTCTATAGATTAAACTAGTTTTGGAGAATTCCCTGCATCACCTTATCTCTCATCAGTATATAAGCCGCATCTCCACGAATATGCTGCACTTTTGTCAAGATTGATTGATTGATTACACCGACTCCAGGCTGAGGGACTGACTACCTCAAACTCCTCCTCTTATTCCACCTGATCTACATAAACTAATACACACATCACATTTTTCCTTTCTTTAAGAAACATACATTCACTCAAAATTTCTATAGGACAGAACCTTCCTCTGGGTGACTAGTCATTATTATAAGTGGGACCAAAAACTGTTCATATGTTTCAGTCTTCTAGGCACAGGTTCTTTGTATATTGTTCCAGTCAGGGTGTTGATTCTTTTTATATCATCACTTTGAATTTCGTTTTTTTCTGCTAACGTGTCTTCTTTCAATGTTAGTCAGTAACGAAGCGATTGTGAAGCATCAATGTTTTTACATTGCCCGTTTGCTGGTGGTGAGAGTGAATGATGATAATGGTGATGATATTGATGCTGCTGTTAATACAGAGATGCTTCAGCAGATATCACTGACATGAGGGGGGCCTGAGTTTATGTAAACTTAAGTGTGCATGAAAATAATGTGGTGTTCACACAAAGCTACTCCAACAACCATTTCAGGAATAATGGGGACAACATATTGGTGGTGGGAGCGAATATTGTTGGTAATGTGGATGATAGTGACACTAGTGTTAACACAAAGCTACTCTGGCAACCTCATGGCCCTCCTGGCAGTGCGTTACATCCCTCAGCCCTACCAGACTCTCCAGGACGTAGCTGAAGACTCCCATGTTTCACTTATATGGCAAAAAGGTTCTACTTCTGTAGCATATCTGAAAGTATGTAATAAATTACTTAAACCAAAGTTTTCCATATTTATAAAGCATGTGAATGTATATTTGTATGTATGAGTAGTAGACTTTTAGGCAGTATGATTAACGGCAGAGTGACTAGCTCACGTTTTTCCTGAGTCAGTAATAGACGTTTTTCCTGAGCAACAAATATGCATTTTTCCTTAGTTACTAATAGGTGATTACTCTCCCTTGACCAGAATTTTTCAAAGAATTATATGCTAAAGAATGAAATATTGGTATCCTTAGAGTTTATCTTCACTCCATTTCCTCGTATCAAGATTTTCCCCCAATTTTCCAAGTTTTTCAAATATGTGAAATTCGATTTACGTGTTTCAGTAGATGAAATTCGGGTAGATTTCTGACTTACATTACAACTCTCGTGGTATCAACGTCATCTGTACGTAAAGAATATTTGTTTTTAATTGTGCTTAAGGATTAACTTAATGTTCTAAGGAAATTTTGCTCACCATTTGCATATACTCCCTTCCTTAGAGTTTCTGATCACTGGGGCCCCAATTTAGAGGCTAACAATTCCAATTTTAAACCTGACCACTGTCATGGTATTACAAGATATTTTTAAGAGGGGGAATATATTGAAACACTAGTAAGCTTTTAAATATTGTTTTGAAAATAAATAAAACATTAAAAATTATAGTTTTGTTGACATAGTATATATAGGAAATTTACATACAATTATACAGAAGCACACTACAAAGGTGGTAAACATATGCAAAATTATACATTTAACAATGATAACAATTTAACATTGTAAGAATTTATAAAAAAAACAATAACAAGCATCTATACAGGATAAAAAAACAATACAATTACATACAACATCAAAAGATAACATTGCATCTTATCACAATCTTCTCCTTTATCATCCAAGGCAGACTTGACCTCATTCCAACCTTCTGATCTACCTCCCAGTATAATATAACAATATGAACAACCTAACTCCATTTTCTTGGATCAAGAATACATCTCATCTCCATTTCCTTGGAACCAGATTGCCTCTTAATTCCCTCTCCATACACTTGAACCATGACCACACTGTTCATCAATTCAAGATTCCCACTCTGCCTCCCTACCACCATACACACCTGCTACACTCCATCTCCCTACCACCATACACACCTGCTACACTCCATCTCCCTACCACCATACACACCTGCTACACTCCATCTCCCTACCACCATACACACCTGCTACACTCCATCTCCCTACCACCATACACACCTGCTACACTCCATCTCCCTACCACCATACACACCTGCTACACTCCATCTCCCTACCACCATACACACCTGCTTCACTCCATCTCCCTACCACCATACACACCTGCTACACTCCATCTCCCTACCACCATACACACCTGCTACCCCATCTCCCTACCACCATACACACCTCTACCTCCATCTTCCTCACCATACACACCTGCTACACTCCATCTTCCTCCACCATACACACCTGCTACCTCCATCTCCCTACCACCATACACACCT
>WNWK01018988.1:0-38762 GCA_009830355.1 Cherax destructor | reverse complement strand
ACTAGAGAAAGATATAGTGGAGGCAGGAACCATACATAGTTTTAAGACAAGGTATGATAAAGCTCATGGAGCAGGGAGAGCAGAGACCCAGTAGCAGATAGCGAAGAGGCGGGGCCAGGAGCTGAGACTCGACCCCTGCAACCACAATTAGGTGAGTACAATTAGGTGAGTACACACCTACACACGCACACACCTACACACGCACACACCTACACACACACACACCTACACACACACCTACACACACACCTACACACACACACCTACACACACACCTACAACTAGGTGAGTACACATCTACACACACCTATACACACACACACCAACACACACACACCTACGCACACAAGGTAGACAGTGACAGGATGTTCCAGAGAGGGAACACAGAAACAAGGGGACACAACTGGAAGCTGAAGACTCAGATGAGTCAAAGGGATGTTAGGAAGCATTTATTCAGCCACAGAGTAGTCAGGAAGTGGAATAGTCTAGAGAAAGATATAGTGGAGACAGGAACCATACATAGTTTTAAGACGAGGTATGATAAAGCTCATGGAGCAGGGAGAGCAGAGACCCAGTAGCGGACAGCGAAGAGGCGGGGCCAGGAGCTGAGTATCGACCCCTGCAACCACAATTAGGTGAGTACAATTAGGCGAGTACACCTACCTGTCCCGCGACTCAAGTCTTATATAATAGAATTAAGAGTGATAATGACCGTGTATATTATATTCCATGTACCAGCGTACCTGTTAGAAATATTGACTAGAAGAAACTGGTGAAGGTCCGGTTAAATGTGTAAAGCAATACAAATATTCTGTGTCTACACAAACAGTGTACTTATTGCACACAGTGTACTTATTGCACACAAACAATGTACTTATTGCACACAAACAATGGATACACTTACATGTTGACTGGAGTAACGTCTATCATCTGGTAAATAGCCAGAAATATTGAGAGTAACTTTTTCTATTTTTTCCCAATCTCTGGTACGTGTGATATAAATGTAGACTTGTCGTAGGGTAACTTTTATATATAAGAGGTGAGTTAACAGTGTGCGCTGGACCACACTATGTGTATCCTTGTCTTGTGTGTAATATATATCCGTTTATTGTGCTGCATATTGCCACCCTCGGATATCACACAGGTATTTATTGACATTGTGTGTGCTCTGGGGCCGATACTAAACTGTCCATTAATAATAATACAACACAAGCATTCTTAAAACACACTCACACACACACACACACACACACACACACACACACACACACACACACACACACACACACACACACACACACACACACACACACACACACACACACATAAAGGAATGAGCTTCTCAACGACGGCCAACACGGTTTCAGGGACGGGAAATCCTGTGTCACAAACCTACTGGAGTTCTATGACTGGGTAACAGCAGTAAGACAGAGAGAGGGGTGGGTAGATTGCATTTTCTTGGACTGTAAGAAGGCGTTTGACACAGTTCCACACAAGAGATTAGTGCAAAAGCTGGAGGACCAGGCAGGGATAACAGGGAAGGCACTCCAATGGATCAGGGAATAACTGTCAGGAAGACAGCAGCGAGTCATGGTACGTGGCGAGGTGTCAGAGTGGGCGCCTGTGACGAGTGGGGTTCCACAGGGGTCAGTCCTAGGACCGGTGCTGTTTCTGGTATTTGTGAACGACATGACGGAAGGAATAGACTCCGAAGTGTCCCTGTTTGCATATGATGTGAAGTTGATGAGAAGAATTCAATCTGACGAGGACCAGGCAGAACTACAAAGGGATCTGGACAGGCTGCAAGCCTGGTCCAGCAATTGGCTCCTGGAGTTCAACCCCACCAAGTGCAAAGTCATGAAGATTGGGTAATGGCAAAGAAGACCGCATACGGAGTACAGTTAGGGGGCCAGAGACTACAAACCTCACTCAAGGAAAAAGATCTTGGGGTGAGTATAACACCAGGCACATCTGAGGCGCACATCAACCAAATAACTGCTACAGCATACGGGCGCCTAGCAAACCTAAGAACAGCATTCCGACATCTTAATAAGGAATCGTTCAGGACCCTGTACACTGTGTACGTTATGCCCATACTGGAGTATGCAGCGCTAGTTTGGAACCCTCACCTAGCCAAGCACGTAAAGAAACTAGAGAAAGTGCTAAGGTTTGCAACAAGACTAGTCCCGGAGCTAAGGGGTATGTCCTACGAGGAGAGGTTAAGGGAAATCGACCTGACGACACTGGAGGACAGGAGAGATAGGGGGGACATGATAACGACATATAAGATACTGAGAGGAATTGACAAGGTTGACAGAGACAAAATGTTCCAAAGATGGGACACAGCAACAAGGGGACACAGTTGGAAGTTGAAGACTCAGATGAATCACAGGGATGTTAGGAAGTATTTCTTCAGTCACATAGTCGGGAAGTGGAATAGCTTGGGAAGCGATGTAGTGGAGGCAGGTTCCATACACAGCTTTAAGAAGAGGTATGATAAAGCTCATGGCGCAGGGAGAGTGACCCAGTAGCGGCTAGTGAAGAGGCGGGGCCAGGAGCTATGTCTCGACCCCTGCAACCACAACTAGGTGAGTACACACACACACACACACACACACACACACACGGCCACACTGGTGGGAGATTCATCTGTAAAAACTTGCATTTGTGGTCACAGTAGTGGCCCATGCTAACCTCTCTATGGTGTATAAATATACCTAGAATTCATCCCCTCCTGTGGTATGGTTTGCAAATTTGCAATCGTGTCATTACGATTTCGTGAGTCTTGCTGGAGTTATATGACTGAGTCACGGGTGAAATCCACCCAGACCGGTCTTTGTTTCATAACAAAGACCGAGCTGGGTGGATTGCATTTTCTTGGACTGCAGGAAAGTATTTGACTCAGTACCACACAAGAGATTAATCCAGAAATGAGAGGAAGAGTCAGAGTTAAAGGCAGAATGCTTCACTGTCTCAGGAAATACCTGAATAAGAAGACATAGAGCAACATTGAAGAATGATACATTAGAGTGGGAGTAACTAGTGTTTATTTGTTTACACACCAGTTTTACAGGCTAAGAGCTGTTATCTTACCTCAGCTCATTCAAAGTCCAGTCCTATACTACCACCCTCCCAGGATGCCACCCACACCAATCCAGTAACACCTAGGTACCTACTTACTGCTAAGTGAACAGGGAGAGCAGGTGTAAGGGAACATACCCAGCGTTGTCACCCGTAGTAACCAATGCTGGGCCACTGAAGGAAGTCTGTCTTCTTACAGGAGAGTATCTTACTGCCTCATCAGTGACACAAACCCGGATGCACTTGGGCTTCACTCTCTGGTGTACATATGTAAACCATACGTGAAAGATTTCAACTATTATCCTCCTCCAACATGCTGAAACCTTGTCTTAAAATGTTGAAACACTTAAGAACTTCCCAAGTATTAACAACAACCAACTCTACTGTTAAAGTGTGTGTGTGTGTGTGTGTGTGTGTGTGTGTGTGTGTGTGTGTGTGTGTGTGTGTGTGTGTGTGTGTGTGTGTGTGTGTGTGTGTCAAGGATGTAAGAACTTTTTATGAATGAATTAAGTTGAGAAGGATGTAGCGAGACTGAGCACATCCGGCAGAGTGGAGAGAGTTTATTATATTGTCTGCCAGGCTGGTAGTCTAGTTACGTGAATTGACTGCCAGCCTGGCACTACTACCAGTGCCAGTTTTGTGTAACGGGCGAGGTTACCAGACCTTTATACACACAGTATGTTAGGTCCATCATTGATTACACAGCCTCAGCGTGGAGCCCACACCTGGTCAGGCACATGAGGAAACTGGAAAATGTTCAAGGGTTCACAACCAGATTAGATTTTTCCTCCGAAGTGGCTAGTTTATTGTGCACCTTATGTCCATCACGTGGACGGTGCCACAAAAGTATATAGATACTCAAAAGGCGTAGGAAATAGGACCCCAAAAAAGTTTTACAGGAGTACATCTGGATTTATATCTACAGTTCACTTATCTTTTATAAACAAATAACGGAATTTGCTTAATATGTCTGATATCTTATTTTCATTTTATCTTGACATGTCACGTATGTTATTATACTATCTCTATATTCCTCAATAAATAGACAGTTAAACACAATGTTTAAGTTAGTGACCATAAGCCAGAACTGAGAGTAATGCACTGTTAGGAAGAGCTGAAGGAACTGAACCTGACCACCTTGGCGGAGAGAAGGATAAAGGAAGACATGATTACGACATACAAATGTTTTTAAAGGAATTAATAGTACAGATAATGACAGACTGAATTCAGGTGGAAGCTGAAGAGACATGGGAAACAGTGTTGAGACGGGGGGGGGGATGTCATCATTATAATTATACAACACTTTGTTAACATGCGTGGCCCAAGACTTTTCAATATAATACTGCCAATAGATGTCTGAAATATTTGCCGGAACAAAGACGTTTTCAAGGCGGATCAGGCGGGTTGTGATGGCTGTGTGGGCATGCTGGCCTCTAACATTAACAGTCTAGTTAACCAGGCGGTCAACAAGGAAAGCCGGATCACCGCATGGGAAAGACCCGGGCCAGGATCCGTCTGGATGAACCTACCTGTACGTGTGGTCAACCGGGAAGTGGCAGGTTACAGGTAAAACAGAAAAAGTTCCTTTTGCACTTTGCGAGTTATTGACTGCACTTTGCGAGTTATTGACTGCACTTTGCGAGTTATTGACTGCACTTTGCGAGTTATTGACTGCACTTACGCCGATCATTTGTGGTATTTTGATTGCCTCGTCTCTCTCTTTCCTTGAGAGGAATTTCGGTGGGCAGATTTGAGAGTAATCATACCAGAATTTTCCAGTTGTAGATTAGGATGAAACTTTTCTACCCAGGTTCAATGTACTTAAAGCATTCTCAGTAATTAGTTGCTTGATTAATTTATACCGGCAGTGAAAGTTCTCTGTACGTTGTCCACGCCTTCCTTAATAAGGACTGTTATTGTGCAACTGTATTCTACTCTAGAATAACAATTGACTCCAAGAGTATCATCACTGCCTTCAATCTCTTCTTTTGAAGTTGTAGTCAAGCAGTCTGTCAATTTTTGCTGTTCAGGGAACATTGTATCAACACTCGTGGACCCAGACTATTCAACATCTTGCCAGAAGATATCAGTAGCACTGCTGGGACAAGTGTAGAAGTCTTCAAGAGGAAACTGGACAAGCATCTTCACCAGGTGCCAGATCAAACAAGGTTGTGATGGATATGTCGGGCTGCGGGCCACCAACAGCAACATCCTGGTTGACGAGGCTCTGGGAGTGGAAAAACTCTCGGAACTCATCAAAGGTATATAAAAGGTTGTTATAACAACGTTGTTGTGATCCCAAAATGTGTGATCTTTTTGACATCTCTCGCAAATCCTTCGCATTAATCTTTCCTGTTTGAGTTTGTTTATACTCCGTTCTAGTTTTTATTTCCTCACTTTTTCCATAGCGAGATAACTAAAATTTATCCTCACTGAACATGGCATTATTTTCCGTGGCCCACTGATACACCTGTATAAAGGACCCCAATGGAAATAAGTCACACTGACGTTTTTTTGGGGGGTTATTCTATGTTCTCTACACATATGCTGCTATGTAAGATAATCTATGTAACTGTATTTGTGTATACCTGAATAAACTTAATTAAACACTGTATAAGCGTGGCGTCCTCTGAGGGCCACACTTATACAGTGATGTGACTGATGTCTCTCTCTCAGATATGAGAAAGAGACATGGGGAGAGTACTGTGTCTTGTGGAACACATCGTTTCTCTGTGGCAACCTCTGAATTTATTGTATTCACTATTCGTAAGCTCCTCTATCCTAAGTGCGGGTTGTGTATTGTTCCACTCACAGTATTATGCCCTTTTGTTCTTTATTGACTATTACTCGATGGGGTTTGTTGCACAGCTTGTCTTTATACAGTTAAGTATTGCATATTGTGGAGGCTGCTGGAGTTGGCAGAGTAGTGGGAGGGGGGAGGAGTCGCTTAGGGAGGGGCATGGTGGTGGTCTTAGGTGGGGAGACTACTGATGGGAGTCCTGGAGGGAGTAGGGAGGTATGGGAGGGTTGTGTAGTCTAGGAGGGTTGTGTAGACTGGGAGGGTTGTGTAGACTGGGAGGGTTGTGTAGACTGGGAGGGTTGTGTAGACTGGGAGGGTTGTGTAGACTGGGAGGGTTGTGTAGACTGGGAGGGTTGTGTAGTCTGGAAGTGTTGTGTAGTCTGGGTGGGAGGAGGGGTTAAAGCGGGAGGGAGGGAGTCACGGTGGGAGGTGTTGTCTTGGATGGAGGGGATGGGTCTTGGAAGGATGTTGGTCTAGTAGGTTGGGGCGGGAGGGATGCGGAGGGTTGGAGTGAGGGAGGGAGGGGAGGGAGTCTGTGGAGTTCCGCTATCCGTTATTCACTTTCTATGACATAACGAGTGACGTGGTAAGTGATCATCAGTATTCATGGCTGCTGCTCATGAACACGCTACCACCACTACTAATTACACTGCTACCTACTGTTGGTAGGCACACCGCCACCGCCGCCGCCGCCACCACCACCTGGAGCATAAGATCTTTTAAAACAAGAGAAGTCAAGTAGAGTAAAATAGAGACCACCATGGCTGGAAAAGTTGCTAAGTCTCCACTTGAGATGACCCTACACGACACTTGTGTCATGCAGAGGTTTAGTACTGACCCAGCCGTCACCTGGGGTTTACTCTCCATATTGTGGTATAGTTTATGATATGATTTCTGTATTCAAGTTTGGGATCAGTCCTTCCAGATTCTTCCAGGTATGGATTATAATACATTTTTCTTGCCTATATTCAAGGAACTTCAAAGCGGTTCCAGTAATTAAAGTGCTTGATTGGGTTTATACAAGTTGTGAAGGTTCACTGTACATTCTCCAATTCTGCAGTTTTCGCCTGCCTTGACGGTCACCGTTGGTCTCCACCAATATTCCAGCCAAGAGAGGACCAGTGACCTGGAGTTCTAGTTATCCAACCTATCATTGTCCTCGCAGTTGTAATAACATTGTTTCCAGTGATTTCTTGTTGTTGCGTTATTACTCTTAATTAATAATGACATTATTACTGCCAAGTTTCTCACATTAGATTACCACTCTTAAGTGATTTAAGTTTGTCTTCTACTCTGAGCTCGTTTTTTTCATTTCCTTAATTTTACCCAAACTTTGTAACTGGAATTTGTCCTCACCGAACATCAGTGTTAGTGGCCAACTGGAAAACTTGGTTTATATCAGCTTGGAGGCTCCCCATATATGGTGTAGATGCCACTCTTGTAGATTCTTGTATGGCACAGTGCTATGGCTCTTGATGCTGTCTGTCTCATATGATAATTAGGAGAGGTGGGGCGAGTTATGTGCCTCGAGCCATAGAACTATTTAATACGGCAGCATCTGACTACTCTTTGGGTTCTATATCCATCGGCTAGTTACTCCCACTGCATGCAATTATCCCATGGTCACACTTGTCGAAAGCTTTTGAAAAGTCACTCTACACTGCATCTTCATTATTCTTTGTCTTCAAACGTATGTAAGACCATGTCGTAATGGTCCAGCAATTGTGAGAGGCAGGAGCGACCTGTTCTGAACACGTTGTTTTAGGTTGTGCAATTATTGCGATTTCTTGTGATTAACAATCTCTTCTTAAATCTCTTTCAAAGATTTTAATAATGTGGGCATTAGAGCTATTGGTATATATATATATATATATATATATATATATATATATATATATATATATATATATATATATATATATATATATATATATATATATATTACCATCATTGTAGAGTGGGGCTATATCTGTAGTTTTTAATAACTGTGGGATGACTTGTGACCAGACTTTATCTGTAAAATATTTAATTTACTAAATAATAACGATTTGTAATTACAGTAGGACCCCCGTATCCGCGGGGTCCTACTGTGGATAGTAGCAAACCTTATATAAAAGTCGTATACATACCTATTATAAAGTTTAATTGATAAATTATGGACAATAAGTGGAGAATTATCACTTTTTCTCTCTGATGGGAAGCACTTCACTGCTTCTCTTAGGCTCTGAAGAACTGCTAGCTTTTCTACTTTTCGCTTTGGGATTATTATTATGCAAAATTAAGAGGTATTTTTGGGTAACAGTAAACCGTGGATAAATGAAACCGCGGATACCGAATAAGTGAATACGGTGGTTGTACTGTATTGAAGAGTATGGAGTTATACGAGTATGTGACTAGGGTGTGCCCAGGGTGTACCTAGGGTGTGCCTAGGGTGGGGTGCATGGGCATGCAATTGATTGCTTCTTCAACGTTAAATGGGATTAAGATTATATTAAAATTTTGAGAAAGGTACAGTGTTTTAGAGCCCCTTCAGGAAAAGGCTCACTGGGCTGATTAGTGGTTCATTGAACACTGAGCAGTTTTAATGTGAGTAAATATCTCACTCATTTCTTTGTTGTGGTCAATGTATGTTCCATCTCCTGATACTAGATGTTGTTTTGACCCCAGATTTTGCATCTGAGAAATAGTATTTTGGATTTCTTATAATTTCACTTAAGGATTTTTGCTCCCCCCGTCTCTCCTGTCTTCTGTGTGATGTATTCAATTTGAGAATGTCTCTTATTCATTGTCTTCGCTTGTACATGGTGTGTCTCACTCTAACTCGCATTTTCTCTTCTCATTTTCCTTAATGATGTGTGTGTGTTTGGAGCAGTTAAAAAAACAACTTGGAATTGGTGGATTCCATGCATGGAGAATGCCTCTCCTGGCAAGCTTGAAACATAACGAAAAGAATATGTTTCATTGTGTTTGTTTATTATTAAATTATTGTAAACTTATCTAAAATATATTTAGTTGGATTAGGCTAAATTAAATTGCGCTTGTCATAATAAGGTTAGGTAAGTTTCCTAATATTTTTTGATACAAAATTATTAATTTTTACATTAACCTCGTGGCAGATTTAATATTTTACTGGGCTTTTATGCCATTAATTTGCTAATTTTATCATTATTATTATTATTATTATTATTATTATTATTATTATTTTTATTTTGGAAGTATGATACTCTTTTGGATTCCAAAATTTGGAACACCATGAAATTGGGCAACCTACATCATGAAAATCATTATATAATTCTTTTTATCCGTTGAAGAAAGATTTCATCTAATATCTACAACAAAAAGTAAATAATCTGCTTATAAAATGTTTATTATTTTTTACAATGACGTTGTTTACTCTGTGTCCTTTTATAGTTGAGTAACTTATGAGAGTTTCATTACCATCGGTGTGTTGGTTTGCGTGATATAAACTGGAGTACAAATCTCCTTCGTAACAATATCAGTGTCCAGTGTTTAAGTCACAACTCTGCAGCAATTGCCAGGTATCGCCGGCAGGTGATACCAGATTATAACCTACACGGACACATGTATGTATGTACATAACCACACACGCAGAACTTACACAAAAATGGTGTTTACTCTTTCATCTTGTCCATAGTAAAGTCAACCACACCAGAGTTATTTTAGGATACATGACAATCCGCGGAAACTAACGGAAATGTATACCAGTATTTTTACCTCAAGGCTAACAGCAAGTTTGAACCCGGGACCGCACGACTCACTCAAATGTTGATGTCAGCTGGTGATTACGTCAAGATGCAGCTGGTGTGTATAGGAGTGAGGAGGTGCATTGAAATTGTCCCGAAATTCTAGTTGAAATTGTCCCGAAATTCTCCTTCAAATTGTCCCGAAATTCTCCTTGAAATTGTCCCGAAATTCTCATTGAAATTGTCTCGAAATTCTCCTTGAAATTGTCTGTGTTTACTCACCTAGTTAACTCATCAAGGTGTGTTTACAAGAGTCATGGCTCTTAGCCCAGCCTCTTAAATCTTTGCGACAGCTTTACTGATTTCTGGCCTCCAGGGCTCGATTATATCTATCCTTGAAGCTGTGTATAGTGTTTGCCTTTACCTTTATCTAGTGTGTGTGATCACAATGCAGGTTGTGGCCGCCTTGTGCACCAGGAAGCACTAGTCTTGTCGCCTCAGGGCACATCCACTGAACTAGTGTACAAAAAGGTATGTTGCTTAAGTGGCGGGAGGGAGGGATAGGGGAGAGAGGGGAAGCAACAGGAAGAGCAGGATGGGAAGATACAAGTAACAGGAAGAGCAGGATGGGAAGATACAAGCAACAGGAAGAGCAGGATGGGAAGATACAAGTAACAGGAAGAGCAGGATGGGAAGATACAAGCAACAGGAAGAGCAGGATGGGAAGATACAAGCAACAGGAAGAGCAGGATGGGAAGATACAAGCAACATGAAGATCAGGAGGGGAAGATACAAGCAACAGGAAGAGCAGGAGGGGAAGATACAAGTAACAGGAAGAGCAGGAGGGGAAGATACAAGTAACAGGAAGAGCAGGAGGGGAAGATACAAGTAACAGGAAGAGCAGGATGGGAAGATACAAGCAACAGGAAGATCAGGAGGGGAAGATACAAGCAACAGGAAGATCAGGATGGGAAGATACAAGCAACAGGAAGATCAGGAGGGGAAGATACAAGCAACAGGAAGATCAGGAGGGGAAGATACAAGTAACAGGAAGAGCAGGAGGGGAAGATACAAGCAACAGGAAGATCATGAGGGGAAGATACAAGTAACAGGAAGAGCAGGATGGGAAGATACAAGTAACAGGAAGATCATGAGGGGAAGATACAAGCAACAGGAAGATCAGGAGGGGAAGATACAAGCAACAGGAAGAGCAGGATGGGAAGATACAAGCAACATGAAGATCAGGAGGGGAAGATACAAGCAACAGGAAGATCATGAGGGGAAGATACAAGTAACAGGAAGATCAGGAGGGGAAGATACAAGTAACAGGAAGATCAGGAGGGGAAGATACAAGTAACAGGAAGATCAGGAGGGGAAGATACAAGCAACAAGATTGTAATATGTTCATGCAAAGCTGTGTGTATGTGTATGTATGTGTGTGTGTGTGTGTGTATGTGTGTGTGTGTGTGTGTATGTGTTAGTTAGTTACTATTTTGTCCTAGGCACATGTCGATTAGACACTAGGCCTGTTGTATATATGTGTGTGTGTGTGTAACGAAACACTTCGAAATGTTTCGGCCCCGCCGGGAATTGAACCCGGGCCCTCCGTGCGTGAAGCAAGAGCGCTAGCCACCATGCCATCGGGGCGTGTGTGTGTGTGTGTGTGTGTGTTTGTGTGTGTGTGTGTGTGTGTGTGTGTGTGTGTGTGTGTGTTTGTGTGTGTGTGTGTGTGTGTGTGTGTTTGCAGTATAAATTTCTAGTAGATTGTGAGAATGATTGCTCCCAGATTCAGGTTGAACTATCATCATCTGAGGCAGTCTCTCCACCTTCTAAGTTACATACTAGGTGCATTCCCATTTATCAGTAACTTCAAGTCCAATAGATCGAAGTACTTAGACCTGTGTAAATACTTTCTTCACTCTGAGCTACTAAATTTGCTAGCACTAGCTAGTAACCCAGTTGTATGTGAGGTTTACTATGTAAATTGAACAGGTATCTAAGGTATACTGTGGTAATCACGTAAGCATTTGCATGGGAATGAATGAGCAAATATAATGTTACCTTGTTTAATGTGGGAGCGTGTATACATGTGACCACATGCTTTAATGTGGGAGCGCGTACACATGTGACCACATGCTTTAATGTGGGAGCGCGTACACATGTGACCACATGCTTTAATGTGGGAGCGCGTACACATGTGACCACATGCTTTAATGTGGAGCGCGTACACATGTGACCACATGCTTTAATGTGGGAGCGCGTACACATGTGACCACATGTTTTAATGTGGGAGCGCGTACACATGTGACCACATGCTTTAATGTGGGAGCGCGTACACATGTGACCACATGCTTTAATGTGGGAGCGCGTACACATGTGACCACATGCTTTAATGTGGGAGCGCGTACACATGTGACCACATGTTTTAATGTGGGAGCGCGTACACATGTGACCACATGCTTTAATGTGGGAGCGCGTACACATGTGACCACATGCTTTATATATTCCTTGTGTCACTCTTACACTACCTGCCATTACTATTTAATATTAAGTCATCATTTTTTCCACGTGTTTGTTAATATTGCGGTAATAATATCGTAAGTCATGTATTACCCAAAATCAAACCTCTGGACAGAGTACGGAACACCCATGTTATTTTTTTACAGCGGGACGAAGAATTAGTACCACCATACGATACTTTCTTAGAAAATTTACTTTACTAGTCTGCAACATTAAGTTAGTGGGAGAAGGAAGGCAGGACAACTTTCCTGGTTATACTTACGGTCAGACGACACCCATCATTACAAGTCGATGTTTACTCTAAATCTAAACACTGGACAAATTATTTTCACTTTTTCACGTACGATTGTGACCACCTTTATACCTTTGATATACCTTTGAAGAGTTTCGAGAGTTTATCTACTCTCTGAGCCCGGCCATGGGCCAGGCTCGTCTGGTGCTTGCCTGGTCAACCAGGCTGTTGCTGCTGGAGGCCCGCTGCCCCACATATCCATCACAGCCTGGTTGATCTGCCACCCGATGAAGATACTTGTCCAGTTTCCTCTTGAAGGCTTCTACACTGGTTCCAGCGATGTTTCGGATATCTTCTGGTAAGATGTTGAATAGTCTGGGACCCCGGATGTTAATACAGTGCTCCCGTATTGTCCCCACCGCACCCCTGCTCCTCACTGGGTTTGTGGAGGACACTTATGTACTGATCAGGACTTTTATTAGTGACTTCACTCCTAATACAGAGTGAAGTAAAGCTGGTATAGTAAAGAGTGCTGGTGACCTGAAGCAACAGTGAGGTGAGGCGGGAGAGACGACGCTCAGTTGCAGAAAATATGTCGGACACGTTTATAAGCGAGAGGGAAGTTTGTATTTCAGCAGGACCTGTCTAGCATGGGCCAGTCTTGGGATTGTTTTACGGTGCACTCACATTGTCAAAGTTCACACATCTTAAAACATGAAATCATCACCGCACAAGTCAACAAACTCTGCTATCCAGAATAGTTTATACAGTAAAGTCCAGCAGGAGTCAACAATTGTTACTATAACTGCAATAAGAAAAATGATAATAAGAAATTCTGACACTAAAGTGTTAATTCCTTACCACAGAAACATGTGCAAGAACATGGGAAATGTAATACCTACCAACAGCGTGATTGTAGTTTACTATCTAAACAGAATAGTCACAAACATGAAATACCCTTGATGTATCTAGTGTTTATTAAATACCCTTGATGTATCTAGTGTTTATAAAACACCCTTGATGTATCTGGTGTTTATTAAATACCCTTGATGTATCTAGTTTATAAAATACCCTTGATGTATCTGGTGTTTATTAAATACCCTTGATGTATCTAGTTTATAAAACACCCTTGATGTATCTAGTGTTTATAAAACACATTTGATGTATCTAGTGTTTATAAAACACCCTTGATGTATCTAGTGTTTATAAAACACATTTGATGTATCTAGTGTTTATAAAACACCCTTGATGTATCTAGTGTTTATAAAACACATTTGATGTATCTAGTGTTTATAAAACACCCTTGATGTATCTAGTGTTTATAAAACACCTTGAAAGACTGCAAGGAATAATACGACAAATATGTTAAAATGTATTTACTGGAGTAACTTGAGATAAAAGGTCTGGTAGATACAAGATAGATCAAACATCATAACCTCAACATTAGGTATACACACAGTATACACCCAGTATACACACAGTATACACCCAGTATACACACAGTATACACCCAGTATACACACAGTATACACCCAGTATACACACAAGAACCAAACTCTGCAGTCACCTACAATTGCTTCACCATCTAATTTCACGCCACAAGGACAGTGGTTTTGTTGATGCAGTGACCTTGTGTTGCAGCTCCAGGAGTGACTGCTGCTTGTAGCTATGTTCCTGCATCAGGCTGCTGCTTGTAGCTATGTTCCTGCATCAGGCTGCTTCTTGTAGCTATGTTCCTGCATCAGGCTGCTTCTCCACTCAACATGTTCTCTCACTTCACATAATGTGACCTTACATGTCTGTAGCCCTCGTTAGCCTGCACAATATTTTAATATTGTTTTATTAACGCCACGTCAGAATATATTTTTCAACAAAGCGGCCATAACCCACCGAGGCAGGGTGACCTAAAGAGAAAAACGATTGTACCCAATCAAACTTTTCATAAACTAGTTTACCTTAATGGAATTGACTTTAAAACTTAACCATAAAATTCGTGATAATCTTTCTCTGAGGAAAATGCATTAGTAAGAACTGAAGCTCAGTTATAATGCAAAACTCTGGATAAACGAAAGTATAAAAGTTTCTCTTTTTAAATTTAGTAATGTATACAGGAGGAGTTACTAGCCCCTTGCTCCTGGCATGGTTTACGGAGGAAGAATTCTGTTCCACTTCCCATGGAGAACGTGAGAATATATATATATATATATATATATATATATATATATATATATATATATATATATATATATATATATTTATATATAGATATGTCGTGCCAAATATGTAAAACTTGCTATTTTGGTTTAAATAGCAACGCTCTTCTTGCCGAATAAAGCAAGCGAAAATTTGTGTATTCAGTATCGCAAAAATCATTCTGAACCTAACGAAAAAATATATTTAATTGTGTTTGTTTACTATTAAATTATTGTAAACTTATCTAAAATATATTTAGTTGGATTAGGCTAAATTAAATTGCGCTTGTTATAATAAGGTTAGGTAAGTTTTCTAAGGTTCTTTTGGTGCAAAATTATTAATTTTTAAATTAACATAAATGAAAATAATATATTTTTGAACGTATAAGAGAACATTTTATAAAGGATTTAATTTTAAACGAGTTCTTGGTAATTGACCAATTTTACCTATTCGGCACGAGATATATATATATATATATATATATATATATATATATATATATATATATATATATATATATATATAGTGTGTGTGTGTACACGCAAAAATCACAATAAAATACGTGATTGCAAATATGAAAAAATAAAAGTGAAAATAGGAAATAAAACCTGAGCGCTTTCATGTGCCTACACACACATCTTCAGGGGGATAAGAAGAAGAGGTAAGAGAAGCACATTTTTAAATGTTAAACACTGAGGTGACACCTCGCTCAGAGAAAGGTGAAAACACTTCACATAAATCTTCACACACATACATTTGTCTAACATCAAGTTACATTGTTCGCCTGACAAAGAAAACACTGTATTTTTGTGAAAAATAGTTTTACCTTTAAGATTATGAATAAAATTCTGGACTAAAAAATGTCAAGTTTATACATACCATAACTCAAATTTGAAATATGTTGTGCATCTTGCTTGATAAGAAATTATTTCACAATATTTCCTTGAACTGTAAATTACTGAGAAGGCCAGTAGGCCTGCAGCAGTGCTTCTCCTTTCTTATGTTCTTATACTCGGAATCTCAAGGCCTGGAAATAAGTGAAAATGGTCGATAAGAGTTGAAAGTCTGGGCCAGGAGCTGTGACTCGATCCCTGCAAACACAATTAGATATATACATATATATGGTTCAGAAAACCGACAAGTTGTTGAATAAGACACTTGTGCAACACTTACCTGGAGAGTGTTTCGGGGGTCAACGCCCCCGCGGCCAGGTCTGAGATCAGGCCTCCTGGTGGATGAGGGCCTGATCAACCAGGCTGTTACTGCTGGCTGCACGCAAACTGACGTACGAACCACAGCCCGGTTGGTCAGGTACTGACTTTAGGTGCCTGTCCAGTGCCTTCTTGAAGACATCCAGGGGTCTATTGGTAATCCCCCTTATGTATGCTGGGAGGCACTTGAACAGTCTTGGGCCTCTGACACTTATTGTGTTGTCTCTCAGTGTACTGTGGCGCCCCTGCTTTTTCATTGGGGGAATGTTGCATCTCCTGGCGAGTCTTTTACTTTTATGGGGAGTGATTTTCGTGAGCAAGTTTGGTACTAATCCCTCTAGGATTTTCCAAGTGTAGATTATTATGTATCTTTCTCGCCTGCGCTCCAGGGAATACAAATAAAGGGATTTCAACCATTCCCAGTAATTTAGGTGCCTTATCGTACTTATGTATGCCGTGAAAGTTCTTTGTACATTTTCCAGGTCAGCAATTTCGCCAGCCTTGAAGGGGGTAGTTAGTGTACAGCAGTATTCCAGCCTAGAGAGAACAAGCGATTTGAAGAGAATCATCATAGGCTTGGCATCCCTAGTTTTGAAAGTTCTCATTATCCATCCTATCATTTTCCTTGCATATGAGGTAGATACGTTGTTGTGGTCTTTGAAGGTGAGATCCTCTGACATTATCACTCCCAATAAACTTTTCCACAAAGATACAAAAGTGTCTTACTCATCAACAATTAAATGAGTAAAACTTGACGAATCTACACAAACACACACACACACACACACACACACACACACACACACACACACACACACACAGACACAGACACAGACACAGACACACACACACACACACACACCACACACACACACACACAGTGTGAGTGTGTGTGAGTATAATAGAGAGTAGCGGAAGCGGTGAACCCGGCAGCGTGACGCTGGTGTTGAAATAGTGACACGTCATGGCGGAGCAAGAAAGCCACTGTGACACTGACAACTTTGCTCCCAACATCAGCTGTTTTGTGTTGACATCCGCACCTCTTGCTAAAAATATCAAGTCTCTCCACCCAAACTTTATACTATAACTTTGCTAAGTTGTAATATATTCCCAGACAATATTTGATGACCCTGGGAAAGCTTAAATAATTCCCACAGTTAATGTCAGTTTTACATTCACTGCTGCGGACTCCGTGCAAAAAATACCTACCATGCAAAAATATTTTGTTGATTATATTTTGCGGACATGTATGAATGGTGACTCTCAGGGTCCTGTCGTTGTGCTCACCCATGTGTAGTCACTGATTTGTGTCCACGGGGGTCGAGTCTTAGCTCCTGGGCCTTCTCGTTCAATTAACGATGACCTCTATATTTTAGAAACCTCCTGGTATCTCTCGCGCCTACTATTAAAAGTGTGAATGAGGCCTCTCTTAGTATTTCCTTAGCTGTATGACCCTAGTAGGTTTAGCGCTTGGGTTTGATGATAATAGTACTTCCTTAGCAGACGGAGTATCGAGCCTTCACTTATCTTTGCGTTGAATGATTCACACAGGTTTAACGTTTCACATAAAAAAATTAATGTAATCATGTGTGCAGTTGTTGTTGCTGAATCTCATTGTATAATTACACTCTTACCACTGTCAACATTTGTGAGACACCTGTGTATTAGCTTGCAGGTGTTCGTGTTAGTGCCTCATTCTCGTGTATCAAACACTCACTCCCTATAAGAACATTTTCTGGTAGTATCTTCTTGTGCCTCCTGGTACGCTAGTCCTCTTTATTTCCTTAGTTTCGCTTCCTTTAGCCTTTTTCGTTATTTCAGTCGCCTCATTTCCAGGGAAAAAGTTTATAATTCATGTTAAGAGCAAAGACTTGGTGGAGGCTTGATCCTCCGTCTACTGAGTGCCACACAGACGCGTCTCAGTTCCAGGAGCAAAACAGTTAGTAACGTAGAGAGCTAGTGTACCTTCTGAACATGCTGGAGCAGGTGTAGACCCCATGCTGGTGTGCAGTGCAGTGTGTCCTGAAAGCTCTCTTGCAGAACTCTCTTCAGTCTGCAAGCCTTGCGTATGTCGCCCAAGTTATGCAATGAATGTTTGCATCTGGTGATATATTAGTGTGATGTTGACCCACCAAGTACCTTTTTACTTGTAGATTTCTGCCTCACGATCTTCACTCTTCTTCCGGTCTTCTCTTCCCAGCCTCAATTTGCATTGCACATTGAGTTTGATGATGGAGGCCACCATGTTGTACAGCAGCCTCTTGCTCTACTCAACCACCCACCCAGGTTTTTATTTAACTTAGATTTACATCATTAGTAAACAGTGACAAGCGGAATTCAATTTTCTGTGGCAGCTCTTTTGTATATACAATATCAGGAATACCAGTGCTACGCGAAAGAGCATAGCGCAAGCGCCCACAATGATGGTTAACGGAGTTTCAAGCCTATCGACTTTACGATGGTCATTGAGGCTGCGAGGGACCTATTCACCATCAGTGAAGAATATTTTATTGTCTAAAATAGAGATTAAAGTAAGCTTAGTGTAAATACACTGAGAGCCATACGCATAGAGCCAATACAGCATTTATGTTACTGGGAACGCCTTAAAGTCTTAAATATGCACTCAGTGGAGAAGAGGGTCTCGAGGACTTTGTCCCAAACCTGCACACTGCCATTACAACATACTGGAGTGAGATATATGGGAGGAAGAATAAAATAAACCCAGTGAAAAGCAGGTGTGCAGTGGGCACAATAAGAGAACATTGTATCAACATTCGTGGTTCCAGATTATTCAACAATTTACCAGATGTCAGAAACACTGTTGGAACAAATGTAGAAGTCTTCAAGAGGAAATAGGACAAATATCTTCACCAAGTGCCAGATCAACCAGGCTGTGATGGATATGTGGGTCAGCGGGCCTCCAGCAGCAACAGCCTGGTTGGCCAGGCTAGCACCAGACGATCCTGGTTCCGGGAGTAGAAAAAATATCGAAACTCATCAAAGGTATCTCGATGTGTATATTATCTTCGTCAGACAAGTATTCAGAAGAAACCTTTGTAAGGTTTCTTGGCACATAAGAGCTCTCGCTTCAGAGCGAAACGTTGCTCAAAGCAAAACTTTCTCTGGATACTTGTGTGTATTTGTAGCAAATATGAGAGGGGTGAAGAGTGATCCTTGGGGCACCCCGCAACTCCACCCCTCCCCTAGCCTCTCACCACTGAAGCACATTTGTTATACCACTGAAGTACCTTTGTTATACCACTGAAGCACCTTTGTTATACCACTGAAGTACCCTTGTTATACCACTGAAGCACCTTTGTTATACCACTGAAGCACATTTGTTATACCACTGAAGCACCTTTGTTATACCACTGAGGTACCTTTATGCCACTGAAGCACCTTTGTTATACCACTAAATCACCTTTGTTATACGACTGAAGTACCTTTGTTATACCACTGAAGCACCTTTGTTATACCACTGAAGTACCCTTGTTATACCACTGAAGCACCTTTGTTATACCACTGAGGTACCTTTTTTATACCACTGAAGTACCCTTGTTATACCACTGAAGCACCTTTGTTATACCACTGAAGCACCTTTGTTATACCACTGAGGTACTTTGTTATACCACTGAAGCACCTTTGTTATACCACTGAAGCACCTTTGTTATACCACTGAAGCACCTTTGTTATACCACTGAGGTACTTTGTTATACCACTGATGTACCTTTTTTATACCACTGAAGTACCTTTGTTATACCACTGAAGCACCTTTGTTATACCACTGAGGTACCTCTATTCCCAGGTCACCAGGCTTACTGGTGACCTGGGAATAGACTCTAGTGGCAGGTGTGGTAAGTGTGTGGGTGGGTAGTGGTTGTGGGTGTGTTCAGTAGGTGTGGATAGCTGGAAGTGTGTGGGTGTAGGTGTAGGGTGTGGGTACTGGCGAGTGACGGTGTGGTTACAGGTGGGGGTGGGTACAGGTGAGTATGGGTGTGGGTACAGGTGAGTGAGGATGTGGGTACAGGTGGGTGAGGGTACAGGTGAGTGAGGGTGTGGGTACAGGTGAGTGAGTGAAGGTTTGGGTGGGTGAGTGAAGATGTGGTTACAGGTGGGGTGTGGGTACAGGTGGGTGTGGGTATAGGTGAGTGAGGGTGTGGTTACAGGTGAATGTGGGTACAGGTGAGTAAAGGTGTGGGTACAGGTGAGTGAGTGAGGGTTTGGGTGGGTGAGTGAGGGGGTGAGGGTGATTGAGGGTGTACATAATCACCGATTTGTACTCACTGAGTTTTGTTTTCAGGGGGGAGGGTCGAGTCTCAGCTCCAGGCCCTGCCTCTTAAACTACAATCTAACTTATTTTATTTACGATCCTGAGACTGAAAAAGTATTTCGTAACATCCCTATGCCTGCCGTGTTTCTCTAGCTTCCATCTTTGACACCCATCCCTAGTCGCCTCCACGCCTCAGCTTGTACCTGCTGTGTCTAATCTGAGTATCTTGTATGTCGTGATCATGTCAACCATATACTACCTTTGATGAGTTTCGAGAGGGTTTTCAACTCCCAGAGCTCGGCCTTGGGTCAGGCTCGTCTGGTGCTTGCCTGGTCAACCAGGCTGTTGCTGCTGGTGGCCTGCTGACCTACATATCCATCACATCCTGGTATATCTTCTACAGTCGTCAAGTTGAGTTCCTTTAGTCTCTTAATAACTCCATCCCTTCAGCTCTAGCACTAGTCTTGTTGCAAACCTTTGGATGAGCGTGGGTGAGTGTGTGTGTGTGTGTGTGTGTGTGTGTGTGTGTGTGTGTGTACTCACCTAATTGTACTCACCTAATTGTGGTTACAGGGGTCGAGACTCGGCTACTGGCCCCGCCTCTTCACTGATCCCTATTGGGTCCCTTCTCTCCCTGCTCCATGAGCTTTATCATACCTCGTCTTAAAACTATGTATGGTTCCTGCCTCCACTACGTCACTTGCTAGACTATTCCACTTCCTGACTACTCTATGGCTGAAGAAATACTTCCTAACATCCCTTTGACTCATCTGAGTCTTCAACTTCCAATTGTGACCCCTTGTTTCTGTGTCCCATCTCTGGAACATCCTATCTCTATCCACCTTGTCTATTCCCCGCAGTATTTTGTATGTCGTTATCATGTCTTCCCTAACCCTCCTGTCCTCCAGTGTGTGTGTGTGTGTTACTCACAACTTTCACCAACACACACACAGACACAACAATACTCTCACTCACACTCAGTACACCACTCGTGCTTTATTACTACTCTGAACACTTCTGTACTTTGAGTACACTTGTACTGTACACATTATACTGTACACTTTGTACTCTGCACATTATATTGTGCACTTTGTACACTAGTACTGTGCAGTTGTACTGTACACCTTGTGTTGCACACCTTGTGATGTATAAATTCTACTGAACACATTCTGTACACCTTGTACAGTACACCTTGTACTGTACGCTTTGTACTGTACACCTTGTATTGTTCATGTACTCATGCCTGTCACAGCTGCTGAACCATTATGACAGAATTACGGAGGCATTGGAGGACGACCAAAACGCAAATGTGATTTACACAGATTTTGCAAAGGCGTTTGACAAATGCGATCATGGAGTGATAGCGCACAAAATGAGGGCCATAGGCATTACGGGGAAGGTAGGCAGATGGATTTTTGAGTTCCTAACACAAAGAACACAAAAAGTAGTAGTGAACAGGGCAAGATTCAGCATCAGCGAGGTCAAAAGCTCAGTGCCCCAAGGCACTGTCCTGGCACCTCTGCTGTTTCTCATCCTCATAGCAGACATAGATAAAAACACCCAGCACACTTTTGTATCATCATTTGCAGATGACACTAAAATAAGCATGAAAGTCACTACGGTAGAAGACACTGAAAAATTACAGGAGGACATAAGCAGGGTCTTCCAATGGGCAGTGGAGAACAACATGACGTTCAATGGTGATAAGTTTCAGCTGCTTAGGTATGGAAAAATGAAGAACTCAAAAGGAACACTATATACAAAACGCAAGAGGGTCACCACATAGAACGAAAGGAACACGTAAAGGACTTGGGAATAATTATGTCTGCTGATCTGTCGTTTAAAGACCATAACAAGACAAAGATCACAACAGCCAGGAAGATGACGGGGTGGGTATTGAGAACTTTCAAAACAAGGGAAATAATGCCGATGGTGACACTATTCAAATCGCTAGTGCTCCCTCACTTAGAATACTGCTCAGTGCTGACGGCCCCGTTCAGGGCAGGATAAATAGCAGAGCTGGAACAAATCCAGAGATCGTTTACGGCTCACATTGAGCCATTGAAACATCTAAATTATTGGGAACGCCTTCAAGTCTTGAACATGTACCCATTGGAGCGGAGGAGAGAGAGATACATGATAATATATACATGGAAAGTACTTGAGGGCCTGGTCCCAAATCTGCACACTGCCATAACAACATACTGGAGTGAGAGATATGGGAGAAAGTGTAAAATAAACCCAGTGAGGAGCAGGGGTGCGGTGGGGACAATACGGGAGCACTGTATTAACATCCGGGGTCCCAGACTATTCAACATCTTACCAGAAGATATCCGAAACACGGCTGGAACCAGTGTAGAAGCCTTCAAGAGGAAACTGGACAAATATCTTCACCAGGTGCCAGATCAACCAGGCTGTGATGGATATGTGGGGCAGAGGGCCTCCAGCAGCAACAGCCTGGTTGACCAGGCAAGCACCAGACGAGCCTGGCCCATGGCCGGGCTGAGAGAGTAGATACTCTCGAAACTCTTCAAAGGTATATCAAAGGTATAAGGTAGTACATGTACTCTACAAATTATATACATTGTACACTTGTACTATACACTTTATATACGTTGCACTATACATCTGTACGTCTTATACTGTACATCTTGCATTGTACATCATGTATACCTTGTACATCATGTATACCTTGTACATCATGTATACCTTGTACATCTTGTATACATTGTACATCTTGTATACATTGTACATGTATACCTTGTACATGTATACCTTGTACATCTTGTATACCTTGTACATCATGTATATCTTGTACATCGTGTATACCTTGTACACGATGTATACCTTGTACATCATGTATACCTTGTACATCATGTATACCTTGCACATCATGTATACCTTGTACATCATGTATATCATGTATACCTTGTACATCATGTATATCATGTATACCTTGTACATCATGTATATCATGTATACCTTGTACATCATGTATACCTTGTACATCTTGTATACCTTGTACATCTTGTATACCTTGTATTGTACATCTTGTATAACTTGTATTGTACATCTTATATAACTTTGTAACCTTGGTGAGTTTTGAGGGTTTTTTTTCTACTCCCGGACTCCGGCCTTGGGCCAGGATTGTCTGGTGCTTGCATAGATAACGAGGCTGTTGCTGCTGATGGTCCTCTTCCCCACATATGCATCACAGCCTGGTTGATCTGGCACCTAATGAAGATACTTGTCCAGTTTCCTCTTAAGACTTCTACACTTGTTCCAGCAGTGTTTCTGATATCTTCTGGTAAGATGTTGAATAGTCTGGGGCCACGGATATTGATACAGTGTTCCCTTATTGTGCCCACTGCACCCCTGCTTATATCTTCCTGCAGTTTTTCAGTGTCTTCTACTGAGGTGACTTTCGTGCTTATTTTAGTGTCATCTGCAAATGATTATACGAAACAGTAACAGGTGTTTTTATATATGTCAGCTATGAGGATAAGAAACAGCAGAGGCTCCAGGACCGTGTCTCGGGGTACTGAGCTGTTTTACCTCTCTGATGCTGGATTTTGCTCTGTTTACTACGTACCTTTGTGTTCTGTGTGTTAGAAACTGGAAAATCCATATGCCTACCTTCCCCGTTATGCTCATGGCTCTCATTTTGGTGTGCAATCACCCCGTGATCACATTTGTCTAACACCTTTGTAAAACCTGTGTATACCACATCTGTGTTTTGGTTTTCTTCCAACGCTTTTCCGTAATTCATAGTGGTTAAGCAATTGTGACAGGCATCATCTTTACGTTATAAAACTCTGATGCCTTGTGTTTCGCAGATTGTGTACACCTTGTACTGTGCATCTTGTACACCTTGTACTGTACATCTTGTACTGTACACCTTGTACATCTTGTACTGTACACCTTGTAAATCTTGTACTGTACACCTTGTATATCTTGTACTGTACATCTTGTACATCTTGTACTGTACACCTTGTACATCTTGTAGTGTACACCTTGTAAATCTTGTAGTGTACACCTTGTACATCTTGTAGTGTACACCTTGTACATCTTGTAGTGTACACCTTGTAGTGTACACCTTGTAAATCTTGTAGTGTACACCTTGTAGTGTACACCTTGTACATCTTGTAGTGTACACCTTGTACATCTTGTAGTGTACATCTTGTAGTGTACACCTTGTACATCTTGTAGTGTACACCTTGTACATCATGTAGTGTACACCTTGTACATCATGTAGTGTACACCTTGTACTGAGCATCTGGTGCATCTTGTGTTGTACATCTTGTACGTACGTTATTATCAATGTTAATCTGTCAACTGATTAATACTTTTACGTTATTTTAAATTTGTTTACGTTAGTTTGTCTGAAGTTGTGTTAGATTACATTAGTTAGATTTTTGTTAGATTACATTAGAGTTGTGTTAGATTACATTAGTTAGATTTGTGTTAGATTACATTAGTTAGATTTGTGTTAGATTACATTAGTTAGATTTGTGTTAGATTACATTAGTTAGATTTGTGTTAGATTACATTAGTTAGATTTGTGTTAGATTACATTAGTTAGATTTTTGTTAGATTACATTAGTTAGATTTGTGTTAGATTACATTAGTTAGATTTGTGTTAGATTACATTAGTTAGATTTTTGTTAGATTACATTAGTTAGATTTGTGTTAGATTACATTAGTTAGATTTTTGTTAGATTACATTAGTTAGATTTGTGTTAGATTACATTAGTTAGATTTGTGTTAGATTACATTAGTTAGATTTGTGTTAGATTACATTAGTTAGATTTTTGTTAGATTACATTAGTTAGATTTTTGTTAGATTACATTAGTTAGATTTATGTTAGATTACATTAGTTAGATTTGTGTTAGATTACATTAGTTAGATTTGTGTTAGATTACATTAGTTAGATTTTTGTTAGATTACATTAGAGTTGTGTTAGGCTCTACGCTACTTTGAGGTTGGGTTAGGTCACATTTACGTACATCTGTAACTACGTATTGTTAAGCACGTATAAACAAAGTGCAAGAAGTTGGGAGTGACACGTCTGGCAAGGAGGTGGGTGGCATGGTAAACTAGGAACGTTGAAATATGTACGAGTGTTACTGCTAGTACAACAGTGAGTGACCCTGATAGTTTCTTAGGCTAGTGAACCGGAAATATGATTTTTGGTTGTGATTCAATATTATATGAGATATATATATATATATATATATATATATATATATATATATATATATATATATATATATATATATATATATATATATATATATATATATATATATATATATATATATATATATATATATATATAATATGCAGGCAGGCAGAGAGTGAGGGAGGTATCGGGGCTGAAGGCGGAGAGAACACCGTTATGTAGGAGAGTGGTGGTGGTGGTTGGGGTGGTGGTGGTGGTGTCGCTCTCACCTTCGTATCTTGACTCTTGCTGTTGTAATGCACTCTCAACGTGTGTGTGTGTGAGAGAGTTTCAGCTCCTGGACACTTGGGCATTATCATGCCTACTGCTGAAGCTGTATTTTCAGTTTGCCTCCATCACTCCCTCGTCAATCACATACCACGTTCTTCCACTCTGAGACTAAAGAAGCACTTCCTAACATTCCTGTGACTCAAGCATGTTTCTAATGTCCACCTGTGATCACATGTGCCTCATCTCCACAATTCAAAGTCATTCTGTGTCTACCTTGTCTAGTGCTCTTTGTATATTGCATGTCGTCATTATGTTTCCTCTCCATCAAGGTCGACTTGTTCATTTCTTACACACTCTCCTTGTAGAATATTCTTCATTGATCTAACAATAGTTTGCTCGCTAACCTTTTGAGATTTATTTTTTAGTTCACGTGTTTAGGAAGGTAGTGATGATGTCAGGCCGGACATATGTTGTGTACAATTAAACATTCTTTCTATTGGTTCATTATTGTTTTTTTTTATTTTGCGTTTGTCACTGAAGTTGTTCCTTTGATGTTGACGTCCGGTGATACGTTTAGTGATCTTAGTTGCACAGATTTCTAGCTTCTCTCGCCTCTTAGACTCTACTTAAGTCTCTTGGATCCCTGACGACGAATTTGTGGGGTCACTACCCCCTTCGACTCGGTACTACATGGCTTAATCAACGAGGCTGTTCGTGCTAGCTGCACGTAGTCTACCGTAAACACCACAGCCCGGCAGATCAGGAAATGAATCCATCAATCACTGTCTTCAAGACAACCAGGGGCCTTTTGGTCATAACCTTCGTGTATGAGCTAACATCCAGGTTCTCTGCCAGAGGTCTTAACAACAACAACATACGCATCTCCTCTACGCAAAGGAAAAACAGTAAAATTGTGGGACAAAATTACGGACAAAATTATATCACACATAAGAGTCTTTGAAAGGTGATGAGATGAAAAATTACGAATTATGGAAAATCATGACCCAAACCAACGTGGATTTCCACCGGGATGCCCATGTTTGTCACAACCACTACACTGACAACATTGTGCAGTCTTCCGAAGAAAACCTTAGGTGCAGTACACAACATAGAGAGGAGCGTACGACGACGTTTTGGTCCGGCTTGTCCCGTCCCTGCCAGACAAGAGAGGTGGCAAGAGTAGTAGTGGTAAGGCAGTGACTTATGGTCCAAGTAGGATCGAAACGTCGTGGTAAGATCCTCTCTATGTGCGGGTTATTTGTGTATTGTTCCAGTCACGGTATTGTGCCTTTTTGTTCTTGTTAGATGCTGATGTGGTCTACACAGACTTCCCGAAGACATGACTCATTTTATGAAGACATGACTCATTTTATGAAGACATGACTCATTTTATGAAGACATGACTCATTTTATGAAGACATGACCTCATTTTATGAAGACATGACCTCATTTTATGAGTTATCACTCTATGATCGCATCAGTTCCTGACCAGCCGGGCTGTGGTTCGTACGTCGGTTTACGTACGGCCAGCAGTAACAGCCTGGTTGGTCAGACCCTGATCCACCGCGAGGCCTGGTCACGGGCGCGTTGACCCCCGAAACACCCTCCAGGTATACACAAATAACCCGCATGTAGGAGAAAGAAACATGACGTTTCGGTCTGACTTCGACACTTAACTAGTTAATAGTCCAGACAATCGGACCGAAACGTCGTCATAAGTTCTCCTATAAGTGGGTTACATGTACACGTCTTCATATTATCATTTGTGAATTATACAAAAATAATCATGACAGTCACCTCGGTGGAAGACACCAAAAATATTTCAAGAGGATGTAAACAATGTCTTGAGTCGTACAAGAATGGTATATAATATATTGACAAGATGAAATTAAGACACATGTGCAACATCTGGGTGTCTTTATTGTAGACGTTTCGCCGAAACGTCTACAATAAAGATACCCAGGTGTTGCATATGTGTCTTAATTTCAAGGTCTTGAGTCAGCTGAAGAAAATAACAAGTGTGTTTATGGGCGACCAATTTTAAAGTGCTCAGTGAGGGGGAAGAATGAAGAACTCAGCAAGGAGGGGGACTGTATAGAAGCCACACCAGGACCAAGTAGCAACACCTGCAACAAGTAGCAACACCTGCAACAAGTAGCAACACCTGCAACAAGTAGCAACACCTGCAACATGTCGCTATGATGAAAAAGATGCGAAAGCCAGCAAAAAAAAAAAAATGGAGTGTATATTATGAACGTTCAAAATAAGATGCAAATCTTGCATAAAAATTGTGACATCATTCTGAACTTCATTTTATATATATAGAATTCTTTTTTTCTAATCGTCATCTTCTATCTCATATATACTCTCCTCTTCTCTTCTCTCTCTCTCTCTCTCTCTCTCTCTCTCTCTCTCTCTCGCTCTCTCTCTCTCTCTCTCTCTCTCTCTCTCTCTCTCTCTCTCTCTCTCTCTCTCTCTGATAGTTGTGTTAGGACAGTAGAGATATCAGAACTTGAACAGATGCGGAGATTTTTTTTACTGTTCGCATGTAGCTCATTAACTATGTAAACTTCTGGGAATCTACCTGGAGGGTGCTCTGGGGGGTCACCGACCCCGCGGCCCAGTCCTTGACCAGGCTGTTACTGCTGGCCGCACATAGTCCAACGTATGAACCACAGCCCGGCTGATCGGGTATTGGCTTTAGGTATCTGAACAGTCTTGGGCCCCCAGACACTTATTGTGTTTTCTCTTAGTGTAACAATGATGGCGCCCCTACTTTTCATTAGGGATATGTTGCACCGTCTGCCCAGTCTTTTGCTATCGTAGGGAGTGATTTCTGTGTGCAGATATGGGACCAGTCTCTCTACGATTTTCCAGGTTTAAGTGATATATCTCTCGCCTGCCCTCCAGTGAGTACAGGTCAAGAGACTCCAAGCGTTCCCAGTAATTAAGGTGTTTGACGGAACTTATATGTGCAAGATAATTTTTTGTACATTCCCTAAATCTGCGATTTCACCTGCCTTGAATAACTCAAAGCACTGAATATGTATTTTATGGATTAGGGAGAACGAGAAAGGCATGATAATATATACAAGATACTGGAGGACCTAGTCCCAAACGTACACACTACCTTACTGGAGTGAGAGAGGGAGGAAGTTTAAGATAGACCTAGTGAAACACAGGGGCGCCACCGACACAATAGGGAAACACTGTATCAATATCCGTGTGCCTAGACTTTTCAGTCTGCTATTATTAGATACCAGAAATACTGCTGGAACAAGTGTTTAGGTCTTCATTAGGACACTGGCTTACTACCTCCGTCAAGTGCCGGATCAACCAAACTGTGATGGATATGTTGGGCAGCTGGCTGTCAGTAGCATCAGCCTGGTTGACCAGGCAGTCAACAGAATAGCCTGGCTCCAGGCCGGAGTGCGAAAGTGGTAAAGCTCTAACCAGTATTTCTTCTAGTTCTTGAGGAAGAGGGAGCATCTCTAGATCTCTAACTTTCATTTTCTTTGTTTCTTACTGGCACTTGCAGTGCCGTCCTCTCTACACACTGGTTTATCCTCTCTACACACTGGTTTATCCTCTCTACACACTGGTTTATCCTCTCTACACACTGGTTTATCCTCTCTACACACTGGTTTATCCTCTCTACACACTGGTTTATCCTCTCTACACACTGGTTTATCCTCTCTACACACTGGTTTATTCTCTCTACACACTGGTTTATCCTCTCTACACACTGGTTTATCCTCTCTACACACTGGTTTATCCTCTCTACACACTGGTTTATCCTCTCTACACACTGGTTTATCCTCTACACACTGGTTTATCCTCTCTACACACTGGTTTATCCTCTCTACACACTGGTTTATCCTCTCTACACACTGGTTTATCCTCTCTACACACTGGTTTATCCTCTCTACACTGGTTTATCCTCTCTACACACTGGTTTATCCTCTCTACACACTGGTTTATCCTCTCTACACACTGGGTTATCCTCTCTACACACTGGTTTATCCTCTCTACACACTGGTTTATCCTCTCTACACACTGGTTTATTCTCTCTACACACTGGTTTATCCTCTCTACGCACTGGTTTATCCTCTCTACGCACTGGTTTATCCTCTCTACGCACTGGTTTATCCTCTGTACGCACTGGTTTATTCTCTCTACACACTGGTTTATTCTCTACACACTGGTTTATTCTCTACACACTGGTTTATTCTCTCTACACACTGGTTTATCCTCTCTACACACTGGTTTATCCTCTCTACACTGGTTTATTCTCTCTACACACTGGTTTATCCTCTCTACACACTGGTTTATCCTCTCTACACTGGTTTATTCTCTATACACACTGGTTTATCCTCTCTACACACTGGTTTATCCTCTCTACACACTGGTTTATTCTCTCTACACACTGGTTTATCCTCTCTACACACTGGTTTATCCTCTCTACACACTGGTTTATCCTCTCTACACTGGTTTATTCTCTCACACACTGGTTTATCCTCTCTACACACTGGTTTATTCTCTCTACACACTGGTTTATTCTCTCTACACACTGGTTTATTCTCTCTACACACTGGTTTATTCTCTCTACACACTGGTTTATCCTCTCTACGCACTGGTTTATCCTCTCTACACACTGGTTTATTCTCTCTACACACTGGTTTATCCTCTCTACACACTGGTTTATCCTCTCTACACACTGGTTTATCCTCTCTACACTGGTTTATTCTCTCTACACACTGGTTTATCCTCTCTACACACTGGTTTATTCTCTCTACACACTGGTTTATCCTCTCTACACACTGGTTTATCCTCTCTACACACTGGTTTATCCTCTCTACACACTGGTTTATCCTCTCTACACACTGGTTTATCCTCTCTACACACTGGTTTATTCTCTCTACACACTGGTTTATCCTCTCTACACACTGGTTTATTCTCTCTACACACTGGTTTATTCTCTCTACACACTGGTTTATCCTCTCTACACACTGGTTTATCCTCTCTACACACTGGTTTATCCTCTCTACACACTGGTTTATTCTCTCTACACACTGGTTTATCCTCTCTACACTGGTTTATCCTCTCTACACACTGGTTTATTCTCTCTACACACTGGTTTATTCTCTCTACACACTGGTTTATTCTCTCACACACTGGTTTATTCTCTCTACACACTGGTTTATTCTCTCTACACACTGGTTTGAGGTCATCTTTCTTGTACTCTTCCCAACATTTTTCAGTAGGGTCGTGATTTATTGGATCCCAGTTAATGTATCTATTGTTGAAGTTGAATTTATTTGTTTGAGACTGTTAATACAAACTGCCTACTGGGAATTTTCTCTACTGTTGTAGCATTTGCAATCTTTCAGTTTAGACGTTTTAATTTCAAGAAGCAGAATGTTTAGGGTCGGGTTTGAAAGATTTTCAAGAAATGTATTCGACTTTCAACACCTGGTGTTTGAACTGCTGGGAAATTGTGTCTGGTGGTTCATATATATATATATATATATATATATATATATATATATATATATATATATATATATATATATATATATATATATATATGTCATGCCTAATAGTAAAACTGATCAATTAGCAAGAACTCATTTAAAATTAAGTCCTTTCTAAAATTTTCTCTTATACGTTTAAAGATATATTTTTTCATTAATGTTAATGTAAAAATTTATAATTTTGCGTCAAAAGAATCTTTGAAAACTTATTATAACAAGCGCAATTTAATTTAGCCTAATCCAACTAAATATATTTTAGATACGTTTACAGTAATTTAATAATAAATAAACACAATGAAATATATTTTTTAGTTAGGTTCAGAATGATTTTTGCGAAATTATTGCATACACAAATTTTCGCTTGTCTTATATGGCAAGATGAGCGTTGCTATTTAAGCCAAAATCGCAAGTTCTGCCTATTCGGCACGACATATATATACTACAAACAGTCGCACTGGTAATGGCCCAATAGTAGCGAATATAGCTAGTCAGCAATGCTTCAGAGTGTCAGGGAAGGATAGAGCCCGCCTCCTGCAGTGAGAGCTCCTCATGCAGGGGACTTTCTGTTAGCTGTTCCCAACTCCAGCCTTGGCACACGCCTCGACCCACAGACCATCCACATTGGTGTTGCCCTTCGACTTGCCGCCGCTATTCTCGCCGAACACAGGTGTATTTGTGGCAGTGAAGCAGCAGACCGATTCGGGTACCATGGTCTTGTGTGCCGTAAATCCGAGGAAAGATTGCAAGACATGAAGAGGGTAATAACATTATCAAGAGGAGCCTCACAACAGCCGGATGCCCAGCAGTAAGGGAGCCACCCCAACTATGCAGATCTGATAGCAGCCAAAAGCGTCCAGATGGTATCACCCTTCAAGCTTGGACAGACGGCAAGCAGGTGGTGTGGGACTACACATGTGCATCTACCTTGGCTGATACCTATCTCCAATACACCAGGGAGGAAGGAGGGGCAGCTGCCACCTTCAGGAGTCCCAAAAGTCGAGAAAATATGGAGAACTTGTCCATCATTATATGTTTGTTCCCATAGGCTCGAGACCCTGGCTCATGGGAAAAGAGTGCATCTAAGTTCCTCAAGGAGCTGGGCAAAAGACTCAACAGGGTAACTAGGGATCCCAGGGCTGCTAGTTTTCTGTTCCAGCGACTCAGCGCTGCTGTTCAGAGGATAATGCATGCTGTATTCTGGACACGCGCACCAGCTCGGAGGAGCTGGATGAGATTTTCGCATTATAATCAGTGACAAACATGTAACAATATTACTAGACATGTATCTCTCAGACCTCATGTACTGTATATGCCATCTTTATATCAACAATGTATCTCTTAAATCTTTTGTACCATATTATGTAATAATAATATATATATATATATATATATATATATATATATATATATATATATATATATATATATATATATATATATATATATATATATATATATATCCCTGTCTCCTAATATCATGTTTATTTTTCCACTATAATCTACTTTGTCCATAATTACTATCGCATTTGCTTTGTTTGCTTTCGTAAGGTGAAGTCCAGGATCTTTCCTTAATTCATGGTATAACGTAACAAATCTTTGAAGAAACTGTTTGTAGAGGGTCAGACTCTCTTCTCTCCACCGTATAATACTTAATGTCGGTAGAATTACCCTCCTAAACACACTCCTCAATGACTTGTACGTTAATGAAGAGGGGCTCCTGGAGTTACCTAGAGTTTACCTGCAGAGAGTTCCAGGGGTCAACGCCCCGGCCCGGTCTGTGACCAGGCCTCATGGTGGATCAGAGCCTGATCAACCAGGCTGTTACTGCTGGCCCATGCAGTCCGACGTACGAACCACAGCCCGGTTGGTCAGGTACTGACTTTAGGTGCCTGTCCAGTGCCTGCTTGAAGACAGCCAGGGTTTGTTGGTAATCCCCTGATGTATGCTGGGAGGCAGTTGAAGAGTCTTGGGCCCCTGACACTTACTGTGTTGTCTCTCAACGTGCTAATGGCACCCCTGCTTTTCATTGGGGGGATGTTACATCGTCTGCCGAGTCTTTTGCTTTCGAGGAGTGACTCTCGTGTCAAGTTTGGTACTAATCCCTCTAGGATTTTCCAAGTGTATATAATAATGTATCTCTCCGCCTGCGTTCTAGGGAGTACAGGTTTAGGAACTTCAAGCGTTCCCAGTAATTGTGGTGGTCTATCGCAGTTGTGTGTGTTATTCTCGGCTGAAGGTTGAGATTTAAATTACCATTTTTCTTCGTTTTCATCTCATGTTGGATTTCCCTCCCTCACTGATCATCGTTCATCACCCTCTTCGTTTAAGTGGACGCAAATTCACTACAGTCTCAGGATTAGGTATGATAAGGTTCAAAAAGTGCATAAATCAGCAAGGCTGGTGAAAGTTTTAAAGAGTGGTGGGGCCAGGAGCTGAGACTTGACTCCCACAAACACAGGAGAGTACACACTGGTGAGTACTCACTGGTAGTACACACTGGTGAGTACACACTGGTGAGTACACCTGGTGAGTACACACTAGTGAGTACACGTGAGTACACCTGGTGAGTACACACTGGTGAGTACACACTGGTGAGTACACACTGGTGAGTACACACTAGTGAGTACACACTGGTGAGTACACACTGGTGAGTACACACTGGTGAGTACACACTGGTGAGTACACACTGGTGAGTACACACTGGTGAGTACACACTGGTGAGTACTCACTGGTGAGTACACACTGGTGAGTACTCACTGGTGAGCACACTGGTGAGTACTCACTGGTGAGTACACACTGGTGAGTACACACTGGTGAGTACACACTGGTGAGTACACACTGGTGAGTACACACTGGTGAGTACACACTGGTGAGTACTCACTGGTGAGTACACCTGGTGAGTATACACTAGTGTGTACACACTGGTGAGTACACACTGGTGAGTACACACTGGTGAGTACACACTGGTGAGTACACACTGGTGAGTACACACTGGTGATTACTCACTGGTGAGTACACTGGTGAGTACACACTGGTGAGTACACACTGGTGAGTACACACTGGTGAGTACTCACTGGTGAGTACACACTGGTGAGTACACACTGGTGAGTACACACTGGTGAGTACACACTGGTGAGTACACACTGGTGAGTACTCACTGGTGAGTACACACTGGTGAGTACACTGGTGAGTACACACTGGTGAGTACACACTGGTGAGTACACACTGGTGAGTACACACTGGTGAGTACACACTGGTGAGTACTCACTGGTGAGTACACACTGGTGAGTACACTGGTGAGTACACACTGGTGGTGAATATACTGGTGAATACACACTGGTGGTGAATATACTGGTGTGTACACACTGGTGGTGAATATACTGGTGAGTACACACTGGTGGTGAGTACACAGGGACACAGTATTGGAAACAAGGTTGAAGGTTTGGTACACAAACGCGGACGGAATTACGAACAAGTATGAAGAGTGGAATGAAAGAATAGGTGAAGTGTCCCAGACATCATAGCTGTCACAGAAACCAAACTAAAGGAGACAGTATCAGATGCAATCTTCCCACAGGGATATCAGATCCTGAGGAAAGATAGAAGGAGCCGGGGGAGGACTAGGGGTCGCACTGCTTGTAAGGAACCGTTGGAAATTTGAGAAATGGAAGGAATGGAGGTGTGTAGAGAAAGGGACTACATAGTAGGTACCATCCAGTCTGGGGAACACAAGATAATCATTGCAGTGATGTATAACCCACCACAGAACTGCAGGAGGCCAGGTGAGGAATATGATGAGAACAACAGAGCGATGGTTGACACTCTGGCGGAGGTAGCAAGAAAAGCGCACATGAGCAGAGCGAAGCTACTGGTCATGGGCGATTTCAACCACAGGGAGATCGACTGGGAGAACCAAGAACCACATGGGGTCCAGAAACTTGGAGAGCCAAGATGATGGATGCGGTACTGGAAAACCTGATGCACCAACATGTCGGACACGACCAGAGTGAGAGGAGAAGATGAACCAGCAAGACTGGACCTTGTATTCACCCTGAACAGCTCAGATATTGAAGACATAACACACGAGAGCCCCTGGGAGCCAGTGACCATATGGTGCTGAGCTTTGAGTACATTGTAGAGCTACAGGTGGAGGAGGGAAAACATTACCGAAAGAGACAAACCAGATTTTAAAAGAGGAAACTACACAGGCATGAGGAATTTCCTGCAGGAAGTTCAGTGGGAAAGGGAAATGGATGGACAGACAATAAATGAAATGATGGAATACGTAGGGTCAAAGTGCAAGGAGGCAGAGGAACGGTTTATACCCAGAGGAAAAAGATTAAACGGGAAGGCCAGAAAGAGCCCCTGGTTTACCCAAAGGTGCAGGAGGCAAAGACTCAGAGTGTCAGAGAATGGAAAAGGTACAGAAGGCAAAGAACCCAAGTAAACAAAGAGAGTAGCAGAAGAGCTAGAAACGAGTATGCACAGGTATGGAGGGAGGCCCAGAAACAGTACGAAACGACATAGCATCGAAAGTTAAGTCCGACCCGAAGCTCATGTACAGTCACATCAGAAGGAAAACAACAGTTAAAGACCAGGTGATAAGGCTGAGGAGAGAAGATGGGAACTCACAAGCAATGATCAAGAGGTATGTGAGGAGCTCAACTTGAGGTTTAAGGAAGTATTCACAGTGGAGGAAGGAAGGCAGCTGAGTAGACAGGATGGGGTGCGTCACCAACAAGGGATGTATCAAGTGCTAGAGGGCATACACACAACTGAGGAGGAGGTGAAGCAGTTACTCAGTGACCTTGATACCTCAAAGGCGATGGGTCCGGACAATATCTCCCCGTGGGTTCTTCGGGAAGGAGCTGAGGTACTGAGTGTGCCACTTACCATAATATTCAACACATCCCTTGAAAATGGGCAGATACCTGAGGTATGGAAGAAGGCCAACGTAGTCCCCATCTTTAAAAAGGAGACAGAAAAGAGGCACTAAACTATAGACCGGTGTCACTTACATGTATAGTGTGCAAAGTCCTGGAGAAAATCATCAGGAAAAGAATGGTGGAGCACCTCGAGCTGAACAGGATAATAAACACCAGACAGCACGGATTCCGGGAAGGCAAATCCTGTGTAACAAACCTCCTAGAGTTCTATGATAAAGTAACAGAGGTAAGGCAAGAGAGAGAAGGTGGGTTGATTGCATTTTCCTGGACTGCAGGAAGGCCTTCGACACAGTTCCTCACATGAGATTAGTAAAGAAGTTGGAAGAACAAGCATGTATAACAGGAAGGGCACTGGAATGGATCAGGGAATACCTCACAGGGAGGCAACAACGGGTCATGGTGCGTGATGAGGTATCACAGTGGGCGCCTGGACGAGCGGCGTACCGCAGGGGTCAGTCCTAGGACCAGTGTTATTCTTGGTATATGTAAATGACATGACGGATGGGATAGACTCGAAGTGTCTCTGTTCGCAGATGATGTGAAATTAATGAGGAGAATCACATCAGAAGAGGACCAAGCAGGACTTCAAACAGACCTGGACAAGCTTGACATCTGGTCTAGCAACTGGCTTCTCGAATTCAATCCCACCAAATGCAAAGTCATGAAGATCGGAGAAGGACAAAGAAGACCGCTGACAGAGTACAGGCTAGGTGGAAAAGGGCTACAAACCTCGGCAAAGGAGAAAGACCTTGGGGTGAGTATAACGCCAAGTACGTCTCCGGAGGCACACATCAACCAGATAACTGCGGCAGCATATGGGCGACTGGCAAACCTAAGATTAGCGTTCCGTTACCTAAACAAGGAATCGTTTAAGACACTGTACACCGTGTACGTCAGGCCCATACTAGAATATGCAGCACCAGTCTGGAACCCACACCTGGTCAAGCACGTAAAGAAACTAGAGAAAGTGCAAAGGTTTGCGACAAGGCTAGTTCCACAACTCAGGGGTCTGTCCTATGAAGAAAGGTTGAGGAAATAGGACTAACAACACTGGAGGAAAGAAGGGTCAGAGGAGACATGATAACGACATACAAAATACTGCGGGGAATCGACAAGGTAGACAGGGACAGGATGTTCCAGAGAGGGAACACAGAAACAAGGGGACACAACTGGAAGCTGAAGACTCAGATGAGTCAAAGGGATGTTAGGAAGCATTTCTTCAGTCACAGAGTAGTCAGGAAGTGGAATAGTCTAGAGAAAGATATAGTGGAGGCAGGAACCATACATAGTTTTAAGACGAGGTATGATAGAGCTCATGGAGCAGGGAGAGCAGAGACCCAGTAGCGGACAGCGAAGAGGCGGGGCCAGGAGCTGAGACTCGACCCCTGCAACCACAATTAGGTGAGTACAATTAGGTGAGTACACTGGTGAGTACACACTGGTGGTGAGCACACACTGGTGCGTACACACTGGTGGTGAATATACTGGTGAGTACACACTGGTGGTGAATATACTGGTGAGTACACACTGGTGGTGAATATACTGGTGAGTACACACTGGTGGTGAATATACTGGTGAGTACACACTGGTGGTGAATATACTGGTGAGTACACACTGGTGAGTACACACTGGTGAGTCACACTGGTGAGTACACACTGGTGGTGAATATACTGGTGAGTACACACTGGTGGTGAATATACTGGTGAGTACACACTGGTGAGTACACACTGGTGAGTACACTGGTGGTGAATATACTGGTGAGTACACACTGGTGAGTACACACTGGTGGTGAATATACTGGTGAGTACACACTGGTGGTGAATATACTGGTGAGTACAAACTGGTGGTGAATATACTGGTGAGTACACACTGGTGAGTACTCACTGGTGAGTACACACTGGTGAGTACACACTGGTGAGTACACACTGGTGAGTACACACTGGTGAGTACACACTGGTGAGTACACACTGGTGAGTACACACTGGTGAGTACACAATGGTGAGTACACACTGGTGAGTATACACTAGTGTGTACACACTGGTGAGTACACACTGGTGAGTACACACTGGTGAGTACACACTGGTGAGTACACACTGGTGAGTACACACTGGTGAGTACACACTGGTGAGTACACACTGGTGAGTACACACTGGTGAGTACACACTGGTGAGTACACACTGGTGAGTACACACTGGTGAGTACACACTGGTGAGTACACACTGGTGAGTACACACTGGTGAGTACTCACTGGTGAGTACACTGGTGAGTACCACTGGTGAGACACACTGGTGAGTACACCTGGTGAGTACACACTGGTGAGTACTCACTGGTGAGTACACACTGGTGAGTACACACTGGTGAGTACACACTGGTGAGTACACACTGGTGAGTACACACTGGTGAGTACACACTGGTGAGTACACACTGGTGAGTTCACACTGGTGAGTACACTGGTGAGTACTCACTGGTGAGTACACACTGGTGAGTACACACTGATGAGTACACACTGGTGAGTACTCACTGGTGAGTACACACTGGTGAGTACACACTGGTGAGTACACACTGGTGAGTACACACTGGTGGTGAATATACTGGTGAGTACTTACTGGTGGTGAATATACTGGTAAGTACACACTGGTGGTGAATATACTGGTGAGTACACACTGGTGGTGAGTACACAGGGACACAGTATTGGAAACAAGGTTGAAGGTTTGGTACACAAACGCGGACGGAATTACGAACAAGTATGAAGAGTGGAATGAAAGAATAGGTGAAGTGTCCCCAGACATCATAGCTGTCACAGAAACCAAACTAAAGG